>JANDJT010000050.1:11716405-11739466 GCA_024331685.1 Stegophilus panzeri
AGGATGGTTCGAGTGGCCAAAAAATCTCCAAGGATCACAGCTGGAGAATTGCAGAAGTTAGTTGCATCTTGGAGTCAGAAAGTCTCCAAAACTACAATCCGATATCACCTACATCACCACAAGTTGTTTAGAAGGGTTTCAAGAAAAAAGCTCCTACTCTGATCCAAAAACAAACTCAAGCGTCTTCAGTTTGCCAGATACTACTGAAACTTCAAATGGGATCGGGTTCTATGGTCAGATGAAACCAAAATACAGCTTTTTGTCAATAAGCACCAGAGGTGGTTTTAGAGCACACAGAGAGGTAGCCATATGGAAAAGTATCTCATGCCCAAGGTTAAATATGGTGGTGGCTCTGTAATGTTTTGGGGCTGTTTTTCTGCCAGAGGACCTGGACATTTTGTTAGGATACATGGCGTCATGGACAACAGATATTCAATATCAATATCAACAGATATTCAATGAAAACCTGACTGCCTCTGCCAGAAGGCTTAAAATGGGCCTGGTTGGATCTTCCAGCAGGACAATGATCCAAAAGATACATCAAAATCAACACAAAAATGGTTTACTGACCACAAAATCAAGGCCCTGCCATGGCCATCCCAGTCCCCTGACTTGAAGCCCATAGAAAACCTGTGGGGTGAACTGAAGATGAGAGTCCACCAGCATGAATCTCAAAATTTGAAGGATCTGGAGAGAGGGTGCAAATAATTGTTGCACACCTATATATATTTAGCAAAAATATTTGTTGTTGTTGTTGTGATGTTTTGTTTACAATTGTTTGATATCCATGAGAGCAGAGTATTTTTGTGAATTTTTTAAACAAAAGATCAAAAGATTAAACAATAAAGACAACTTTCACAGCCTTCTTTGCTCATATTTTGCTCATACAATGGAAGAAGTTAAGAAGTTTTAAATATTCAAACAGAAGAAGTTAAAACTAAGAAAACAAATGTTTGATATCTATATCAATAGTTATATTCAAGATTCGGCACTATTTCTGGGTCTAGGTCCCTATTTAGATGTAAACAAATTTGTGATATTGACCATTTTAATCGCTTTGTACAAAAGGTCAGTTTTCTTCATGCCTAATCTCTTTTGCTCTCAGACTTTTTTGGACCCCACTCTGTGTGTGTGTGTGCAATGAAACAGGCTAATCTGGTTGTTTATTGTGTGGTATTTATAGTCCTAATTTATATATTCGTACTTCTTAGGCCCTCTGCAGGACAGACACGGTGCAGATGGAAGGTTTCTGCGCAGACTTGCGCCGTGATGAACGGAAAAAAACACTCTCCTGTCATTGGTCAGGTCAGATGACTGCAACAAGGAAGCGCCGCTAAAGGAAATCCATCCTCGGGCAGAAATGGCGGCGCTCCAGTTGCGTTGGGCTGCAGTGTTTATTTTGATTTTTGTCAGTGTAATCCTCACTTGTAAATGTGACAATGTTGAAAATTCAAACGAGTCAGTTAGAGACAAGGACGTCGACCCGAGCGCATCATATGCAGCGAGTCCCGGCGAGACTCAGCACGGTGAAGAAAGCAGCACTGAGGAGGTTCAGGCTGAAAAGCAGCAGTGGCACACGACAGAGTTTAGGATAAACGATGCACTTGAAGACGACAAAGCTGACTCTGAGACTGTGAAGGATTCTCCTGGAGACAGCAAATCTTTCACTCCACCGCCCGCTAAAGACCACTTTCAGGAGGAACTGGTGATCCGGCCCCTCCATTCCGGAGACATCTATGCGAGTTTCCAGTTTGGCACACAATTGGACACAGATTTTGAACAAGAAGAAAAGAAAGGTTGTCTTTACACCTAGACTGTGTGCAGTAAAGCTGTTTTGTCTTCAGTTACCTCCCTCTTGAATAACTGTTTTTACCTCAGTTGTGTCTCTAACAATCATTTGCTTATTATAACTGACAAGCCTGGAATATATAGATTGAATTGCAAGAATTGAACTGCCTTAATGCCCTATATTTATATATCCCAATAATAGTAATATAACAAACTATTAACAACTTAAGCCCAAGGAAAACTGACCAAGTTTGCAAACATGCAACCAAAGACAAATGTAATACTGAACGTGCAGACACACAGTATACGTCTCCAATGATAACCTTATAAGCTAAGTGGTTTCCTGGTTTCTTTTTCTCAACCTTCCCTGTAGTATCCCACTACCGTCTCTTCCCAAAGTCCCTGGGCCAGGTTCTGTCTAAATTCTCGGTGCGAGAGCTGCACATCTCCTTCACACAGGGCTACTGGAGGACCATGCAGTGGGGGCAGCCCTTCATTCCTGCTCCTCCTGGAGCCGAGCTATGGGTTTGGTTCCACAACACAGTGCTGAAGTATGTTGATATAATTGAACTTTGTCTGAAATGTCTATGTTTTATGCCATTGTTAAAATGATTCCTAATTTGATAAACAGTTTCGATGTTAGATTTTGAAATGTGGCTGTTTAATGGTTAGTGGGAACACATCTTTTAAGAAGGAGAATAAGGTTTCAAAATAGGCTGCTGCACTTGTGTGGATTGTGTTGAAAATATGCTCTGTTTGGTTTTCCAGTGTTGATGAGAACTGGAAGGAGCTCACAAATGTTCTGTCAGGCATGTTCTGTGCTTCTTTAAATTTTATTGACTCAACCAACACGGTGCAGCCTACTGCCTCCTTCAAATCCCTGGGACTGGGAAATGGTATGAGTATGTCTTTCAATCATTTTAAAATGTTATTTTCCCCCCTGCTGTTTTACAGATTTGTAAATTTGTTCTTTTTTGTGCAGCGACTGATCATCGTTTCCTTCGTTATGCCACGTTGCCACGAGAAATTGTCTGTACAGAGAATCTGACCCCTTGGAAAAAGCTTCTTCCTTGTGGCTCAAAGGTGATTGGTATTCTTTTTATCATCATCAGTATATGCGATCCAGTAGGTTTTCATTCATTAAGGTCATTTTAAACGTCTAGTAGACATCTAGTGCAGTGGATGCATTATCTATTAAATATTTCAATGTATGGCCAAATGCTTTTGGACACCTGACCATCACACCCATATGTGGGACTTCCCCAAACTGTTGCCACAAAGTTGGAAACACACAATTATCTAGAATGACTTTGTATGCTGTAGCATTACAGTTTCCCTTCACTGGAACTAAGGGGGTGAGCGTAAACCTGTTCAAGCATGACAGTGTCCCTGTGCACAAAGTGAGAGCCATGGTTTGCCAAGGTTAATGTAGAAGAACTTGAGTGGCCTGCACAGAGCTCTGACCTCAACCCCACTGAATGTTTGTGTTGGATGAACTGGAACACTGACTATGTTCCAGGCCTTCTCGTCCTACACCAGTGCCTGACCTCACTAATGCTCTTGTGGCAGAATGAGCACAAATCCCCACAGCCATGTTCCAAAATCTAGTGGAAAAACTTCGCAGAAGAGTAGAGGCTGTTCTAGCAGCTTACTTTTAATGCCTATGGTTTTGGTATGGGATGTTCAACAAGCACATATGGATGTGATGGCCAGCTGTCCAGATACTTTTGGCCATAGTGTATACATTGTAGATTTTTCAGTGTAATACATTTGGTGTCTGATATGTTGAATTTTATTTTGACAAATGTGTAGTAGAGAAAGTTTTAATAATGTTAATGACTTAATTATGGGCATATTTTTTGGTCCACTAGGACAAATATGCAAATATTATAATGCTCAACTATTTCAGAATTACATCCTAAAACCTGGACTTACACCATATACACTGGTGAGCCATAACTTTAAAACCACTGACAGGTGAAGTGAATAACATTGATTATCTCTTTAAAAGGCACCTGCAAGGGGTTGGATATATTAGGCAGCAAGTGAACATTCAAGTGGTTGTGTAGGAA
The DNA here is from genome assembly GCA_024331685.1 of Stegophilus panzeri. Classification (NCBI taxonomy): domain Eukaryota; kingdom Metazoa; phylum Chordata; class Actinopteri; order Siluriformes; family Trichomycteridae; genus Stegophilus; species Stegophilus panzeri. The sequence continues at coordinate 11,720,266 of JANDJT010000050.1, forward strand.
GCAGGAAAAATGGGCAAGTATGATCTGAGCGACTTTGTCAAGCTCCAAATTGTAATGGCTTGACGACTGGGTCAGAACATCTCCAAAACCATAGGTCTTGAGTAGTGTTCCCATTATGCTGGTTATTACCTACCAAAAGTTGTCCAAGAACGACATCTGGTGAACCAGCAACAAGGTAATGGGCACCCAAGGCTCATGGGCGTAAGGAGTGAAGGCTAGCTCATCTGTTCCAATCTACTGTAGCAGAAATTGCTGGCTATGGTCAAAAGGTGTCGGATCACACAGTGCATTGCAGCTTGCTGTTTATGGGGCTGCGTAGCGGCAGACCATTCAGAGCTCCCATGCTGACCCCTGTCCACTGCTGAAAGCAACTACAATGGTCATGTGAGCATCAAGAACTGAGCCATGGAGCATTGGAAGAAGGTGGCTTGGTCTGATGAACGTCTTCTTTTACATCATGTAGATGGCTAGGCGCCTTTTTGGCAAAAAACACGAGTTGGTTTTGGGGCGCACAGAGAGGTAGCCAGGGGATGAGATGGCATCAGGACACACTATGGGATGAAGGCAAGAAGTCGGAGGAAATGTGATGCCCTAATGGCAGTGGCTTCTTTCAGCAGGATAATGCGTCCTGCCACACTGCAAAAATTGATCAGGAATGGTTTGAGGTATATGACAGAGTTCAAGGTGTTTACTTGGCCTCCAAATTCTCCAGACCTCAATCTGATCGAGCATCTGTGGGATGTGGTGGAAAAACAAGTCTGATCGATGGATGCCACACCTCACACCTTACAGGACTTAAAGGATCTGCTGCTAATATCTTGGTGCCAGATACCACAGGTTGTGTGGAGTCCATGCTTTGACAGGTCAGAGCTGTTTTTGGCAGCACAAGGGGGACTTATACAATATTAGGCAGGTGGATTTAATATTATGGCTGATCGGTATAGTTACAGAAACCATATCACACTTTTCTATAGTTTATGGCAGTATTTAGCACAGTATGGTACAGCGGATCCAGTTCTGTTCCCAAATTTAATTCAGACCATTTTGTGTTCAATATATGTTTGATTTTGTGTGGCAGAAGGTATGAAGTATTCCATAGTTCATAGATGCCATTGTGTAATCTACTTTAAACATAACTTTTATCGCTATATTATAGGCATCCATAACTGATTATTGGATGGCTAGTTATGAAATATTCCATAGTTCATAGATGTCATCAGCACAGTGTAGTAGAGGAGCTTCTAGAGTGTTAACATGCAAAATTTCATCCCATTGTACCATTTTATCTGACAGTCACCAGTTAAATCTTGTTTGCATTTTGGTACTCCCGATGATACATGGGCAGGGGCATCTGTGCAGTTCATGAGGTATTTCTACTCAAATACCAGAAGGATCTATCCTATAGAAATAAGTTTTGCTTGGAAAAAATTAGAGGGAGCATTGCTCATGATTCATAGCAGTGCAGTTGACCTAGCCTTCTTTTCTGTTTGCAGGCTGGACTAGCAGTGCTGATGAAGTCAGAGAAGCTTTTCCACAGCAGTTTTCACTCACAGGCTGTGCATATCAGACCTGTCTGTAAGGTGTGATCTCTTTAATCTCCTAATACAAATGTTTTTCTAGAAACAATCATATAAACCTTACACCTGGGGTTAGCAAATGGCGGCCTAATGGCTGGATCTGGACAGTTTTCTCTGGCACCAACCTATCCTCGAAAACATTTTCTAGTTACATTACAATTATGGTATGTACAGTATTGCCATCAAGACCTACTGAAATGTATAACTACTATATATAGACAACGCTCTCCTGTACTGGATCTATATCCAGTTGTCTATTGTTAAAAGCAATATACAGTGTTTTTAAAAAAAAAAATTAAAAAAAAAAAAAAAAAAAAAAAAAAAATTAAATGAATGGTACTGAAAAGCAGAGGTACATATATCAATTTTAATTCTGTCATTTTCTAGGTACAGGACAAATATGTAATATTATGATGATGATGATGATTATTATTATTATTATTATTATTATTATTATTATTATTATTATTATTATTAATAATAATAAATGAAATATAATATCTTCTACAAAATGCAGGTGCCCATTATAAATATATCATTCTTTTCAACTTTGGTAGTTAGTATAGTTTTGTGTGTGCATGTGTGTATCATGCAAAGCAGTGAAGATATGATGGGCGTGTCCAAGATTTAGGTGTTTGGATGAGGGAATGTGTGTGTTAAAATGTTTGAGGTGTTGAGTTGCTAAGTTAATTGATGACCCCCTACACTACTGTTCTCAGGAATCAGGCTGATGGAATGTAATTGGCAGGTTTTTTTCTGCCTTTAACCAAGGCTGTATGTTAACTTTTTAAATAGGTAGGAACCGTTTTGGGATTATTAAAATATTAATAATTAAAATGTAAAATGCTTGATTACACTACAATTGCCATGACCATTAGGAGTTGAAAACATGTTGACTGTAGTATACTGCTTTATGTATTAACACAAGACAGATTTCTCCAGGACTACTCCAAATGTTCAGAAATGAGTTTTAAGTGAAGTTCTGTGAGTAGCAGTTTATTGGTATTACTCTGTTATAAAACTTCCTATTCAGGATTGGCAATGTTCAGGCACAGCATGGGAATTAAGACAGACCCTCGGTGTGGTGTTTGATCTCTACACCTCTGGCCAGGGCAAAAAGGGTAAGGGTAATATTCCTTTCTTTTTCAAGCATATGTTTTCACATGCAGTAAAATTACAAAATATATTTGCAGTATAACTTTTATATGTGTGTATTTTTTTTATTTTTCATTTATTTTTTTTTAACAGATTGGTCCCTTTTCAAGATGTTCTCTCGCACTCTGACTGAGGCTTGCCCTCTAGCATCTTCTAGCAAAGTCTATGTGGACGTCACAGACAACCCTGAGGTAATGTTCTAGCTTTTGGCTTTGTTTTAAACTGATATGCTGCATTCACATGTAGGTTAATATGCTGCCACCACTGACCGAACCTTCTGTTTAAAATTCTAAACTTCTGCCATGCTGTAGATGAGGGAGAAACTGAGAGCTATTTTTTTTATACTTTTGGAACACAGAACAGCTTAAAAAACAAGTTAATCGAAGCACACACTGTATTATAGAACAACTTCTCAAAACACTTCAGAGCTGTGGAAAATTACACATGAACCCACATCAATTATTGATTACAGTACTGTTCATTTTTTCCATTGCTCATGAACATGGTGAGTGCTCTGCTCCTTTACTTTTCCATAACTTTGTAGAAGTAACTATTCAAAATAAAGTTGTCTTGACAGATCACATTGACAAAGGTTAATGCAGCACAAGTTGTTTTAATGATAGATATGGATAATGCAGTTAGAATTGCATTAAATATTTGTTCTTTGCTGAGGATGGACAATATGATTACATGCTTTCTTCAACAACAAAAAAGGAAATTTTGGACTAATTCTAGAGCAGTTGTTGGAAAATGTCAGTGCCCTTTTAAATATGGTACTACTCTGCATTTTATCTGTTCCAGCTTGTTAGGAAAACTCAACAGTAGAAACTATTGTATGAGTTTGAACATGTCATTATGAGCATATTTCTTATATTGCTCAACCCTATGTTAAAATATTGGGTAAGATTTCTTTGTAGTTCCATTTCAGCTGATTCACTCAGTGAAACAATGTGATTTAATGTCCTTGCATGTCTGGCTGAAGACGCCTATATTGGTACCTGTCAGTCACAAGACACACAGGCATTTTCCCTTCAGATCTTATGCTCATCACTTTACTAAGACGACCTCATGTTCGGTTCAGCTAACAACTAGAACCAGCTAATTAGGGTCATTTGACAGCAAAACTGTATTTACAGAAATGCTTTTGACTTCCTGCAGAGTGTGGTCTGAGCATTTTTCACTACCTTTTTTGAGGTCAACTTTGCTTGGCAAGTGGCATGGTTATTTTGCTTCACTGTTAGCTACCTGAAATGAACTTGCAGTCAGCAGTCGTTCTTGGGTTAGTAAGAAGACCATATATCTTTTCTTTTTGTATAGCAAATCCACACTCTAGGACAAACATGATGCATGCCCTGTGTGCTTGGGAATCATTAACCCTGAAAGGGCTTAAATTAAAACTCCCTATATTGCCATGTAACAATTAGGATGTCAAGTAGCCACGCTCCATTTTCCTGTGCCTAAAATACTGTTGAGGTTCTATGGGGTTTTCCTTTCCAGTTATAGTGCTACATCTTTCCAATAACTATTTCCAGATTTTATTGCTGACTAAAGTACTTAAACTATTATTACATTGTCTTGGAATTAGTTCTCAACCCAGATGTGTGCCTGGTTACTCATGGCTTAGGACAGGGCTGAGGGGGACTATAAACCTATAGAGTGACCAGCCTTTAATGAAATGGTTGCCGTCCTCAACATGTTTTAGCATATTATCAGGCCAAATTTAGAGACAACCCTTAGGGAGCCCAAGGTCAGAATTGCGTCAGATTACGTCCTATAAACGTCACATGCAGTGCTGTTGCTAAGGAGTGGAATGGTAGAAACTGTGCTGGCTCATCACTACTTGTACCCAACACTGTCAGATGGGTGTGACCTGCTTGGACAAGAGACGCTTCTTAACTGTGTTGCTTGGTCAGTTGGCTGAGGCCATCATTTAAGCATTTAAGAGTAAAAAGTAGACAAACGTTTTGCAGTCCATTCTACTCGGGTGACCGGTGAAGAGCCACATGCAAGCGCTTAAAAAAAACAATGACTGCTTCATGAGTAAAGGCCCTCCCTCTGGCCTTAAAAAGGACTTCATAGCTCAGCATGTAGCTGGGAAGCAGTATTTGCAGCATGGAGACACTGCAGTCCCTCCTGGCATGTTACCCAAGAGATGCTAGACCCACAAGAAAATCATCTCAGCAATTAGAGACTATTACTGTTGTCTGTTGCAACAGTAAGTTAATTTTAGTATTTTCTGTAATATAAAATCACGAAAACAATGCTAGCAATCTGGTGCTATAGAAACTGAGGCATACTTGGATTGTTCTTTGCAGGGTGAAGAGCATGAGAACATAAGGAAGACACAGACATAAATAAAGGTGCCTTCAGTTGTGAGGGTCAGTGCCAGTACTTTGTTTCTGTCCCTCAGGGAGCAGTGGTTATAAGCATAATCTCTTTTTATGTTATGTTGCATTAATATATTCAACAGAGTGAGCTGTTTGACCTGAGCCCAGCCACACCTGTCCTCAACACAGCTGTAGTTCTGGGGGATCGCAGGACTTATGCTGTGTATGATCTGACCAAAGCAGAGACTTTTGGCCAGCTACGTTCTCTCAATCTCTTAATGCGCTGGAAAGGGGAAAGTGGTAAGCATGTAATTAATAGAATGCATCAGCCAGCCTTTGTCTCTGGCATATTAACATTAGGCATGTGGTTTGGATGTTGGCTTTTAAGTGTGTGTTTTAGGGAATGTAATGTTCCATAACAAGTTTTGTGTGCCACTGTGTTTTCCTGCCCTCCATTAACATGCATGTACAGTGCAACTGTAAGAAAATATGTAGAAGGTGAGCATTAGTGCTTTTATTCTATGCAAACAGTTATACATTAGGTTCCAGATTAAGAAATTTAGCAAAACCTTCACTGTGCAACTGCCTGCCTGGATCAAAAACCTGTGCCACAATGCTGCATTTTATGCTACATTTAAGCAAAGAACACCCACATCTTATCACTGTTGGACCACTCATTTCTATCTACTTGTATAACTAAAGAGAGTTGGTTAAGACCTAACTAAAGACCCAGCTAAAGACCCACCTCTGCCGTGAGTACGTAACTAACCATTAAAATGCCAACCCCACATTATCTTTAAAAAACAAAAGAAAAACTTACTGACTCTTGTACCTCTACTCTGCGCACTGTGCTTTTCTAGAACTCCATTATAAAACTTGCATGGTAGCACTACTTGTTTTGTTCTCTGCTTGATATATCTCTTTGCTTGTATTTCCTCGTTTGTAAGTCGCTTTGGATAAAAGCGTCTGCTAAATGAATAAATGTAAATGTAGTGAAGCTAACAGTGGGTGGGCCCACCTGAGGATCTTTTGTGCAAAGAGGAAAGAGCCATTGTGACTATTACAGTGTTGTCTAAAATGTATAAATACATGGCAGTGTCTCAGAACAGGTAAAAGAAACTCGAGGGCCAAATAGATTGCCATCAGTTCCAGTCGGTTCATGTGGTCTGATCTCAGACTAAAGCTGCACAAATTGTCTCCAGCAAGCTAGAGCTCATGCCCCTTTTGAAGCAGACCCAAAGGAACTGCAACTGTAGTCAGCGGTCCTGATATTCTGCTGTTAGTAGATCCAGTTAAATTAGTAGGCTCAACAGCGAAAAGTACATGGTACAGTGAAAGATCTCGGCACTGCCCACAGGTGCACTAATCAGTGGGGCATGTGGGAAACCTCCATGCATGCTGGAACTCCTCTAAATTAGTGGGCCATGACTCCAAATGGGATGGCTTAAGTCAGAGGACTTCATTAGTGATTGATGAGTATTACAGTGGATTTTCTGTGATGCTGGATGTTCCAGATATGTTTTTGTAGAACAGAATTAATCTGGTGATAAAATTTGAACGAGCAAGAGTGCTGCTGAAGGGAATATCAGCAAATGTTCCCGCTGGATAAGCGTGAAAGCCCGTAGTAAGTGTAGTAACTGTTTCAATGTAACGGACTATTGCTAGAAGTGAAAGTGATACAAAGGGTGAAATGTCCCAGTGCTGTTGTAATAAAGATCATCACTCTTAGAAAGTTGCCTCAGATTAGTGGACTGGAACTAACTGTTGTTTTTGTTTGTTTGTTTGTTTGTTTGTTTATTTATCATGCATGCATACATTCACCATCCACTTTATTAGGAGCATCTTTAGACCTGAACATTCATGTAGTTACCTGATCATCCAATCATGTGGCAGCAGTGCAATACATAAAATCATGCTGATATTTACACGGTCTCTGATCATACATGAATTTGACTATGTACAGTTTTGTCGAATAAGTGTCTTATTCACTAAAGATTCTGTAGGATGTTGCTAACTCACTTCCAGTAATCACCTTATAGGATGTTACTGAGTATAGTTATTTAAAGTTTATATGACTTTGTTTTTTTTTGTTTTGTTTTTTTAATCTGAATATTTGCTCTCATCATCTGTTGTAGGAGACATGCTGCGTCCCCTGCTCCATGCAGAGCGCTATGTGGCAGGATTTGGACTCCAAACGGGCGAGATACACACACTAATCTATAATAACCATCCATACAGAGCTTTCCCTGTTCTCCTGTTGGAGTCAGTACCCTGGTATCTGCGACTTTATATTCACACGCTCACTATAACCAGCAAGTCACGTGAAAACAAACCAAGTAAGTCCTCCTCATTTATTGTGTTTCTGTGGTGGCAGTATGTCCGGTCCAGCCACAGGGCAACAGCCTTGATTTTCCCCCACCAGTTGTTTCTTATTCTGGCATTATTTCATTACATTTGGTGTTGATCCATTACTGCAGGTTTAAGGTAGGGAAGAATAGGGTCCAGTATAATAATACAGAAGGTATTTGTTCAGTGGCTTCCTTGCTGTTTGTTGGGGGTGGAGGCATCCCCGTCACCACTGTTGTCATGTATTTTTTTTTTTTTTTTATCAAGTTTAATAGATTTTATGAATTGTCATGTATTGTTTAGACTTTGATTTGTTTGGTTTTTCTTTTTAAGGCTACATTCACTACCAACCTTCAAAAGACCGCTTGCGTCCTCATCTCCTCGAGATGCTCGTGCAGTTACCCCCTCATTCGGTCACTGAGGTGACAGTGCAATTTGAAAGAGCTCTGCTAAAGTGGACAGAATACCCACCAGATCCAAACCATGGTTTCTACGTCGGGTAGGACTCTTTCAATTTGTATGCTTATGAAATGTAATTGTTCCAAAATCAAATATGGATTGCAATGTTTCTATGATAAAAACCATAGTTCACAAAATGAATAGATTCTTGACATAATGGCTTTGAGCTTAACTTTTTAACGGATAAAACTTAACAAATCCTGTGTTTGGATTCAAAATTATCTTCTAGATCATCTGTGATAAGTGCTCTTGTGCCAAGTGTTGTCGCCATGGACATCAACAGCACTCTGGAGCGTCCGCTTTTCAGCAGTTTGTGAGTACAATCTTTGTTTAGAATGGCTAAATATGTGTACATATCTACATGTAATATGTGAGATGATAGGAATTATATCTCAAAGGTTCACATTTAAAGTAATTAAATAATACTGCATATAACCCCTTTCCTTTTTCACACAAATGCTATTTGCCTGCAGAATAGTGTTACTAATCCATGACTCTTTTTTTTTAGAGTAGAGAAAGAAATTGCTAAAAATATTACATTTTATTTAATATAATATAATATGATATGATATAATATTTTTCTGCCTTTTAAATTTCTAGCTTCCATACCAAAGAGGAGTCAAGCTACTTTGTGCGTGTGTACACTGAGCCTTTGCTGGTTAATTTGCCCACGCCTGATTTCAGCATGCCCTATAATGTTATCTGCCTCACATGCACAGTTGTGGCTGTGGCCTACGGCTCTTTCTACAACCTACTGACCCGCACCTTCCAGGTGGAGGAACCTAGCCCACCGCTAGCTAAACGCTTAGCCAACATCATCCGCCGCATACGGGGAGTACCACCACTATGAAGGACATGAAACTAACTTTGGAGCTTATTAGGCAGCTTGAAATCTGTCAACATCTTGATTTGTGGGAACCTCAAGGTTTTTTTTAAACATGGCTGAGAGGAGAAGTCGTCATGAAGAATGCTGCAACTTAAAGCTTTACCAAGAACCAAAAGTTATGGGTCTCTGGATTTTGAGTCTGTTTACACTGGAGAAAATGAACTATTTCAGCTTAATTTGGGGCAAGAGGGATTAATTTACATCTGGGTATTTAAAAATGTACCACTGTGTTTTGGCAGTTTCTTAGTCCATTCATCTGGAAGACAAACTTGCAGCAGATAGAAATGTGAACCCTTTATTATTGTACTTTGGGAATGAGCAAGCCATTACTCACTCATCCAGTGAAGATGGAAAAAAAATTCCATTAAGTGTATTGTAGCAATGTTATTGCTGTGAAATTGATTTCCCTTGGAAGTACAAGGCTTGCTTGTTTCTTCAAAAAAGGGCCTTTCATTGGAATGCTGTTTTAACTATCCTGAGATAAGCAAACAAATGCATGTGTAAACCAGGCAAGGATCTAAAATGTGTTAAATTGGCGTTTCTTTTATTTTTATAGACCACGGGGCTGTGTGACCGATTTCAAATTGAGGTACTCCGTCAGCAATAAAGCTAAATTTACTAAAGTAGTTGGAGAACAATGTGTTCATCCAAGACTGTTGTTTCTGGCAGTCAGTGCATTTCTTTTTGTTCCAGACAGCTCTCTCAAGCACACTCAATTGCTTAATCCACCCAAGCACGAACAATTGGTAATATATAATAATTAAAAACTTGCTCGTAAAGTCACAGCACACATCTAGTAACACACACACACACACTTAATATATTGTACATATTTTAGATAGTGCAGGTTGCTGACGAACATTGATAAACCTCTATAAGTGATTTGTATGGCAGTTACATGTATGTTACGAGTGTTCATAAGTGAGAACCTTAAATTTAGGGGTTTTTGCTGTGTACTTTATGCAAATGAGGTTGTGCAGACAAGCTTTAACACTTGGTTCCACTAATATGTAGGTTTCAAGAAAATTGGGTTATGTGTCGTGGTTTATGATTAATCCCTAGACATGCCTCTGAAATCCTTTGAGAAGAATGCTAACCACTATTTCCTTTTCTACCTACCAGAGTCTCTTCTCAAAATAACTGACACCTAAAATTCCTTATTTTTTATTTCCTGAGAAACTTTTCCACATGCTGCTATATTTTCTGTCTGGTTCTCTAGAGGTGCTGCCAAGTTGTAGATGATGTTTTCTTTGCCAAAGATTGCCACATATTTGAGTCTCAAGTTGAGGCCAAGATGTCTTTTACATTCCTGGACACTGATGCTAGTGCTAAGATACCGATTAACATCTGTCATACCAAGACAGAGCAGTCATATGACAAGAGATCATAAATGTTACCATTTGTACTGGCTCTGGAACCTGACTTTAAAACTACCAGCAAGTCTACATGCCATGCCCAGGGTTTATTCTTGTTGTGTTTTAAGAAATAAAATCCACTGAAACACTGAAATTTACCAAAAGACACAATGGGTTTTAATAATGACATCACAAACATGAAAATCAATGGTGAAAAAATATTCCATTGAATTCATGGATACATGTGTCTCTGTCAGAATAAAAATGGTGTATAAATATAGTTAAATGATCACCAACCTGCTACGTTTACAAAAAACTCAGAATGGATATTGTTCTCCCACACTCTCATTAACTGAACTATGAGTAATGATGTATAAATCTACTCCCATGGATTAACCCACTTCCGGGAGATATACCTTCCTACAAAGTTTAGTCAGTTTAAACCAGTCAAGGCTTTTTCAGAGGGACTTTACTAACTTAACAAGAAGGGGGGTTTTTGGGGTGGGGGGATGTTGCAGCTGCACTTAGATGAGAAAGGTAGATCTCCCAGAAGTCTAAATGTCTGTCCATGTACCAGATCTAATTAGCAAGGTTCACTGCAGGCATGGCCACACGTGGTCCTGCAGCACTTCTGTACTCCAGGACACTCACCATCATGATAGCAATACTCCGCACACATCGGGGTCCCCTTAGGTATGGGGCATCGACCAGGCTTCACTGTAAGAGACAGACCAAAAATTTGCCTAGTGATCTGCCACATGTGTAAGTATGCAGGGAATACCTGCAGTGGACTTCAGTAGTAGCTGTATATAGAAATTCTTGATATTTTTCTGTATATTTATTTACTCTTGCAGTGATAAACTTTTTTTTCCAATCCATGTACTAGTACTACTTGTTATATCGGAGGTTAATTGTTCACCTGTATAAGGAGTGATGCACTCGTGGCCACAGCCGTTATGGCAGCATTTCTCCTCGTTGGGACAGTCGCTGTCTTTAGTGCAGTATTCAGCACACATTCCTGAACCCCATTTCCGGTGAGGACAGATTCCCGGCTTAACTGCAGGACGAGATGACACGCTGAAAGCAAATACTTTGGCTGTATCCAATTATCACATAAATAGTATGGAGGAATAGTACCACACAATAGGCCACATCATAAAATTATAGATGAGTACATTTTCTAATGTGCCTTTTGTTTTGGAATTTCTGTGTCAATGCCACTAATACATAAAAGCTTTGTAAGCTTATTTTATTGTTTGGCAGGTGACTTTTCTTACCAAAAAACCCTTACAGGAATCCTGCAGGAATATTATCCAGACATCCTACAATACCTGCACGAATTCTATGAAAGGGAAAAATTAAAAAAAAAAAAAAGCTATCCAGGAATTATGTCCTGCAGGGTTTTTCCAGTGTGCGTTTCTATTGTACTGAAGGCTCCATTATAAACCTTATAGGCATATCCTTCAGGATTTCATCATTCCTGCAGGATACTAGCAAACATTTAAATCCTGTAGGATTTTTTTTTTTTTTTTTTGGTAAAGTTGTGCACTAAAGACACAAATTTTCCCCATCGTCGGATTAGAAATATTAAAGTAGGGAGGTTTGTATATTAGCCTATATGGACAGTAGAAGAAGTGGTGGATGCAGTCTAAAGAAATCCTAAACCTAAATTACACTCTTTAAAAGGGATACCAAACCGTGCCTTTCCTCGTCGCTGGGGTGGTACACACAAAGATACACTGTTTGTACCTTCAGTATGCGTTTGTCCTAGTAAGGGGTATACTGTGTATCTTTAAATCTTCACTCTAAAATGTAATTACGGTCTAATTATGTGGCTGGAATCTTTTTAAATGTATAATATATTCACGTTTCTAGCTGAAAGATCTATATTAAAAGGTACAAAAGCTAAGAGTACCACCCGGGTGGCAAGAAAAAGTATATATACTGTCTGTATAACCTATTAGCTTATGTTAAAATTCGTCCAAATAAGCTCAAATGCACAAACAGTTCAAGTAACGGTGCTAGGTGTAGTGAAGTGAAATAAGTAGATACACTACTACACTACAGAGGTTCAGTAGGCTAATCTTACTCCATATTGCTGCATATTTTTCACCCCTGCACTAGACGACTGAAGTAGCAAAATTGGCTAAAACATTAGTAAGAAGCTGATTAAGTGAAGTAAGACTGAGCTGAGGCGCTCTCACCTGTGCAGTTACGTGCTGCAGCTCCGCTCAGGTTCGGCCATTCAGTCAAGGTGAAGAGCACAATGGTAAACAGAGAGAGGAGTTTTAGCTTCATCTTCCTCTGCACTCTCTTACAGGTCTGAACTCGAGAGGAAAAGAATCTAACTAGGACAGAAAGGGTAAAAGGAATGGACTGAAGGTGGAAATGTGTCGTCTGCATGGTCCTTCTGCCTGCCGGCTCCAAATATAAATAAATAAAAAATAAATAACCAGAAAGGTCAGTGTAAGAGTTACATAAACCGTAGTCTTGAATAATCTCTAAAATGAACTATTTCTGAAATAATTATCCTTTTTAATGGGATATTTAATTTATTTTAAACAAGAGTAAGAATTTTGCAGTAGTCAGGTTGTCAGTCTTAAACATCTTGTAGCCACCAGTGATAAATTTTTTATTTATTTTTTTGGTTGTGGAGGATTAAAGGTCTTCCCTATTGGCTGAACACAGTGTGGTCACTGTACTCATTTGCAATTCACTTGAACTCTGACCTTTTCCTGCCACCAGGGACACCACATTGAGCTAGTTTTGGAACAAGGGTGCAGGTGGAAAAAAACAAGTACGCAGGTGGCGTTTTTCGGGCTAGTTCAAAAATAGTCTTCAGCCACTAAAATCTTGTTTTTAAATAATCGTAATTTAGTCAATTTCCTGAAACAAAGGAAATGTATAAGTGCATGCAGTGTATGTACAATGTACAGAACCATTTCTGTTGTAATATATATTGCTGTTGTAACAAAATTGGGAAATAGAAAGGGATATTATGGGGTGTAACACGTCCATACTAGGTGATGAAGAAAAATGCGTTGCAGATATTGTAAATTTAAAAAAAAAAATTATGTGCACTATGGTGAGCCTGTTTCCCATGCAAAAACTGAGGGATAAAAAAATAAATATTTGTTTCTCAATTTTTTAAATGGCATATAATTTTGAGCTAGTTTCAGGTCTTTTTCTGTGGTTTTTGAGTTGTAGTTGGGTTGGAAACACTGCCTGCAAACATTTCGGTACCATAAGTCAATATGATAAAGCCCATCTTTGTTTTTAATTAAGCATAAAATGTTAAACCATGCCCAGACCATGGCCAGAAATATTCTGTCCAAACCAGACAGCACCAAGCATTGAATCCACACCCAACTATTACAGTAAAACTGTCTGAACCAGAAGCAACCCAAGGCTGAATAAAACACAGCATTCCTGTTTTATAGTGACTTTACCCTGTAGCTTCAATGATATCATAGACTACCTAAAAAATATTCACATTTATAAAATTCATATTCATAAAATGTTGTTGGAACAATGTTATGCTGCTCTATAATGTTGCCTAGCACTGCGCAAACCTGAACTGTTTTATCATAATAAAACCTGATGTTACTATAGTGAGGTAGGACCACATTAAAAAACAAAACAAAAAGATGAGACCTGCAGAATCTTGCATATAAACAAGCTGCAAGCAGAATACTAGCTCTTTCAGTGCCTTTGCCAAAACTTACCTAACTTAAATAACTGAAAATAAAATTGAAAAAAATAAAATAAAAATGTACTTTTATTAAAATTACTCCAGGAAAGCAAAACTGGCCCATCCCCCAGCCCTCCTCCCAACATTCCAGCAAACCAGACACATCCTGTCTATACTGACCCCTACTGATCTCTCCAAATACTGTTAAACTTGTTCCATGGTGAAACGTTGCTTCAACAATCCAGTCCACTCAAATGGAAATCGTATGTTTTACATCGATGATGGTATATACTTCAAAGCTGATGTTAAGGATGGTGTGTACAAACAAAGAGCTATTACACATGTGTAGATTAAGTGTATTTTATTAGAATGAAAACAGAAAAAGATATTCACATGTCTGATGTAAACTAAAAGTAGGTGAAAAAGGAGTGCGTTAATTTCACCATGTTTCATTCCCTTTCTACATAAACATCCACAGGGATTTGATCTAAATTAACCAAAACCTTCTTTGTGGTGAGGATAGTGTAATGCATATGTGCAGTTAATTAAAACAATGGTTTAAAAACATGTACAGTACATAATATTGCAGATTTTTTTTTTTTTTTTTTTTTTTTACAGCCAGCAGTCCTTTAACCACATGAAGTGATTATAGATTTGGGAACTGCTGCAAGGTTTCACTAAAGGAATGCAACTGTTAAAGAGAAAACCTGCCAATGAGTCTAGGGAAGGATTATACTACCATACATTAATTTCTATCTAAATAATAAATATAAATACACAAAAAACTAATTTGTCACATTAAACAAAATGTGCATAAAAAAAACAACAACAATAATCTCTATAATGTTTAATTTCTGTAAAGAAGTACCCTAATTACAGCAAACTCTAAAAACACTTAAAATATGAAACTTCTCTACTAACTTATTTCCCTTAATGCATTTAACCAATGTGCATTCATTAAACTTATAACGTTATCCATTTTATACTGCACCCAATAATATTTGGGTACAATAAAAAAAATAATCATACTTTATAAAAATAGATTTCTGCTAAGGCCATGTATGAACCATTTCGATTTTAAATTTACTGCATAAACTCACATAAGTGTAGTGATTATTTACGTTATTTAGACAAGTGTGCAAAATATGAAAAATAGTAAAAAATAGTGGTACGTATGTGGCGATTTTTACTATGATATGATTATCCTCTGCAAATTAAATGAATCCCTTAGTTTGCATTATGACTGTTGATATCATCAGTGTTAAATGTCCTACATCATTCCAACCTGAATTAGCCCTCACTTTCTAAGAGGGTCTCTTTAACTATACACTCCTTCAAATCAGGCTGATTCTCAAGATCAATGCCGAGCTCCTGGATCTCATGCAGCAGTGCCTCCCAGCGCCTCTTGTCCTTGGAAATCTTCCAGCAGAGCCAGATGTTGGCCTGCAAAAGCGGCACTAGCAGCGGATGGAGCTGCTTTTGCTGTATCTTTTGCATGTCCATCGAGGGCACCAATTTATTGAGGGCATGCTCGCAGTGCTCCTGTGCCTCGCTCAGCCTCTCCAGTTCCTGGTAGCAACTCGCCACTGCAGAGAGTGTGAAGAGCCTGTGAGTTTTGTGTGGCGAGTCCAGTTTCTCCTGGAGGCGCAGTGCATTAACCAGAGTGTCCAGCGCTTCCTCGGAGCGACCAGAACGCACCAGCATCTGCCCACTGCGCAGTTCCCCCAGGTAAAAGAACTCTAGGAAGGCAGGTGAAGCTCGCACCTCAGCCAGTGAGTGCAGATGTGAGAGATATTGCTCGAATGCACGGCTCCGCTTGCCAATGGTTTCAGCTGCAAAGTTCCTGCGCAGCTTCTTGCGTGGAAAGTGCACTCCTTCCATGGCTTCTCTGTGTTGCCTGCGCAGGAGATGGTGCAGCCGCTCGAAATCAGTGTAGCGACGCGCAATGATTGCAGGGGTTTTGTCGAACGTGCCAGACTGGATTAGATGAATTGTGTAAAGCTGTTTGAAAGACATGACCCATATGCGTTAATTTCTGCAATCACTGTATGCCTAGAAGTAATACCAACTGATTATTATTTTTTTTTTTTAAAAAGACCGGTTTGAAGAGGAAGGATAAGGTCACAGCCTTCCTGTTTATCATCTCAGCTTCCGCTCTGGCCTGATTGATTGTTTTAGATGTCTCCTGTTATTTTGTAATGAAAACCTTTGTTTACATGTTTGGCTTATCCTACATGTGCAAGCTGTATTTCTAATCCTATGTTTCCAATCACTTTGTTATTAGTCTCCTTGTATTTTCTATGATCAGATCAATATTTTCACTCCTACATTAACCTTGACTGTTGCAAACCTGACTCCTGCCATGGATTACGACACTGGTTCTTAGAACAGGCTTAATATACAAGTACACCCTATTATATCAAGTGTTACAGATAAATAATGCTACTACTTACCACATATTTGGAGTTTGCCTCATGCACTACGCTGGCATCAGTTACTTCGAACAGAAGTTTTTCCAACACACAGCGAGTGCGCAGATTTCGCCAGCTCTCCTGTAGCTGACGGGTGAGCATGCTGGAGCCCTTCAGAGTCGGGCCAGTGGGGCTTATATCTGAAACCCCCAACAGAAATTAAATGGAAATGGGAAGCATCAAGAGAACGGACAGTTCTCAACTCTTTTTTTGTAAAAACAAGAAGTGAAAGTGTACTGCCCTGATATTTCTGTCCATCTATTTACAAATTTATTAGTGGTTTTTCTTACATGCTTAGAAGCAACTTCTTGAAAAGTACATAGAAGCAAGCATAGATGGTAGGGTTTAATTTTCCAGACAACTCAACAACCCACAGATTCACTCCAAACCACAATTTACAGATTTTGTTTTCCTTGAGCATGCGACCAATTCAGACATTCTACAAAACCGAACCCAGACATCACTGTAGAACACAGCAGTACTTGTGTGCTCATACGAACTTAAATTCTGTAAGAACTACTCATTTTGATTCATATTTAACCATTACGTTTTATTTAGAATGTAATAATCTATGTAGACAATGTACTTTAAGCGGAAAGTAAGCGAACAAGTACTTAAGAACTACCTGTGCTGCTGCATGCGTTATCTATGGACTCTGCAAAGCAGTCCAAATCACTGTCTGGGCCAGATGTTTCGCCGGCATCTTCTGAGTCCAGGACACCATCTCCGTCAAAACAGAGCGTCCCACTGAGCCTGGACGAGACATTGTCCGTGTCATCCTCAAGTTCGGAGCTTTCTGGAAAGTCATCAGTGTCGTCTGTGTCCACATGGAGCTCTCCTTCTTTGAATATCGACCGACGAAGTCTGTCCAGCAGCTTAGAGGCCATCAGCACAGTACTGGAAAATATGTCACTGTGAATGTGAGAGCCAATGCAAATCTGAAAAACCCCTAACTTCTCAAATGTCATATCTCGACTGCAAACAGAATTTTTAAGAAATAGCGGATGCACTCAGTCAGCCTGCATGGATTGCAATGGAAACAGTAACTACCCTTTGCTGATATTCTACCCTTTAAACTACCCTTTGCTGATATTCCAGTGATCTGTGAAACCAGAGAACAAACCCTGAAAGAAAGCGAGCTGCGTTTATATTTAATTCATAGAGGGCTGTAAGAACATGAGACTAAAGAAACAACTGAACCAGGCAATGGCAGTCCTCGTTTAAGGTTGTGAATTTAGTATTAACATGAATAACTCCCAACTCTAAGGAAAACTGTAGGTCTCCAGCTACAGCCCACCTGTTGAGTGCTGCTGATAGTTTAAATTTGGCTGCTGGGGAGAAAAAATGTCCTTCTTTCTGGTTAAACCACCATAATTATTCTGTAGCGTAGGCATCAACCATCATTCACGACATTTAATTAGAAGAAAAAGAAGTAGAAAACAGTCGTCGCTTGAAAACAACAGTGTGTTAAACAAACACCCCCAGCTAGCTTACTAGCAGATTAGAGGCATAACTAAACACTAATGACAACCATGTCTCATCAAATAATGGCGTTTAAGCTGCAAGACTATAAAAATCTAATTGAACATCGCTTAATCAATCTGCTGTTTTCCTTAAACGAACTTTTCTATAAATGTAGCTGGAAGCAATACTACTCGTCGGCTAACAAGTAGCTAGCAAGCTATATCAGATTATATACTATATACAGACTATATCACGTTACAGCTCAATTGAGAAGGAAATATAAACTTACCAGAGACGCAAGTCACAAAAACACACAGCCTATACTCATTCATGTCGGGAATTACACAGAAGTCAAGACTGAAGAACATGCATTTCGGCGATGTGCTGGACTTGAGGAGTTCCTCCACTTTAGTAGGCGGACACGTCCATGGCAGTGACCGAAAACACTTCAGCAGCGATTATTCCCTCGTGTATCTGCAAACTTAGTTACATTAAAAGTGTATAGTGAGAAACACAATGCATAAGGCTTACTATTATAACTACACTAGCCCTTCTTCCTTTCCTGTGCCCTCGAGATGGCTAAATAAAGATATACAAATAGCACTTTGCATTATGTGCATACACGTAGAGTTCACCAGAAGAGTTGTGTGCTCGGGAGAAAACTCATGTTTAGCAAAATGTACAATATCTGACACATAACTTTGCTTTCGATATTGCTATATTCAATTTTTAAATATAACGAACATTAAACGTGATTATTTGAAGTTAAATTACTTATTATAAACTTATACCCTGATGTAAAAACAATGGAAACTCTCAGAATTCGTAATGGTTTTAATGGTTATAATGGGAATTGTATTGGTTTTAATGTAAACTGTAATGGCCTCTGTGGGTCTCTACTGGCAATTTGCTGCCTTCTATTGGTGGCATGTTATGTCTACTGGATACAATTAAGGAACAATAATGGGATGGTAATGGTTTCAATGGCTAGCTTATGGTTTATAATGGTATTTGTAGTGGAAACCATTAGAATTTCTGTGATGGTTTCTATTGTTTTTTTCTGCAGGGTATAAACAAGCAGATAGATAGATAGATAGATAGATAGATAGATAGAAAACTAATAGGTTTTTCTGTTAAAATATATTCTATTAAATATATTTACATTGTTTACATTCACACCCAGCATTACACATTTAAAAAAAAATGTCTTCTCTATGGAGTGTATTTTAGACAACACATTTGCTCCACACTGATTTGCATAGGGAAATATAGAAGACTCAGTTCAAATAATAAAAAAAAGACTGCTGGAAAGGATTTCGAAACAAGAGCATGGCTACATAAGTAAAGCAATAGTACTGCACCCCAACCCCACTATTTTTGACAAGCACCCACTTCTCTCTCTCTCTCTCTCTCTCTCTCTCTCTGTCTGTGTGTGTGTGTGTGTGTGTGTGTGTGTGTGTGTGTGTGTGT
>JANDJT010000050.1:11752022-11782761 GCA_024331685.1 Stegophilus panzeri
GTGTGTGTGTGTGTGTGTGTGTGTGTGTGTGTGTGTGTGTGTGTGAGAGAGAGAGAGAGAGAGAGAGAGAGAGAGATATAGATAGATAGATAGATAGATAGATAGATAATGGAAATGTTCATATAGCTAAATATAATATGATTGGTTTATAAGAGCAAGCTTGTTAATTGGTGTTAATTGGCTCCATACAAATATGTAAATTTGTGCAACCATGATGCCATTGCTGTGTCTCTGCTGTGCTGAGAATAACCCCCTGAGCCGAATTATATCTGCTGTTGTGGTCTTTTGGTGGTCTCTCTCTTCATTGATGAACAGAGTATCCGCGTACATGATCTGCATATAGTCAGTAATTGTACTCTGGCAGGAGTACATCTGATTAAAGAGCCAGAGAATGCAGTTATAAGCTGTGGGTCACTTTTTTTTTTTTTGGCTTTAGGGATACAAATAGGTTCATATTGTGGTAGAAAATCATCTTTCCAGTCAAAAACTTCAGAGACAGAGGGTTTGTATATGTCAAAAAGTAATCAAACTTTATTGAAACAATAAAGTGAGACAGTCTACGGAAAGTCTAAATTATGCAAACACACACAGCCCTTTTGATACCTTTCTCCACAGTGAACTCATCTTAGGCAGGGTTTTACCTTTTCTCATTAAAAACAGACCAATCTTCTTCACCACAATTACTTATTCATGTCTATATGTTATCTTAAATTTGTGGAGCATGTGCAGTTAGTTGTTTTTCTTACAAAGATTTTATGAGGACCAGGTTTCTTTATAAAAAAAAAAAAAAAAAAAAAAAAAAAAAAAAGGTTTCACCCAGACAGAGTCTTTGTTTTTTGTTTCTATCTGACCAACACTCCCTTCTTATGCCTCACTGAGCTTCTGTCTGCTTCTATCTGCCGTCCTAGCTGATATCTACCTCCCTTCCTGAGGCCCTAGCCTAATTCCTAACTCTTTAATTGGTATCCGGCCTCAAGTTTGTTTACTTACAAAAGCATTTTTCAGCGACTGTCTAATGCCAGTTTATTTCTGTGCAGAAAGGTGCAGGCTGACACAGAAAAACAATTACTGTACAGTAAGACACAGTTCATCTAACTCAATACATACGTAGAATATAACTTGATCAAAAAGTGTTCTATGGATTTAGATTATGCTTCTAAATATTGATTATACATAAATATTATGCTTGTTAACTAATATTAATTATTGGATTATGGTTCTAAGTAATAATTCTAAATGTTGGTTATACATATTGATTACACTTCATCAATATATTCTATAATATCAAAGACTCTGGTTTATTTCCACTGTAAAAAATGTGCTCATGGTGCCTGCAGTAAACTGTTGTCCCATACAGGGTGTATTCCCGTCTCATGCCCAGTGTTGCAAGATTAGGTTCTGGATCCATCATGACCATGACTAAGTACTTACTGAAGATGAATGAATGAATGAACGAATGATTTGTTATCTAAAGATAAATATTGAATCTATAATGAAATGGTTAGGCAAGTCATCTTTGTCTAATTTAATATTGCCTACATACATCAAGAAAAACAGACTTTCAGTTTTCTACTCAAGCATTTAAACAATGTCCTGTATTCTACCTTTGCATTTTTTTGTAGTGGACACATCTGACACGGTTAAAACAAAATTAGCAACTTGCTCAATGCACAGGAAGCCACGCTGCGAGAGGAGGAGGGGTCAGGAGCGATGTGGGGCTGAAGCAAAGCCAGAAGAGTTGGTTCCCTGTGGTACCTGTACCACCATGTGTCCCATCTCAGAGGTTCGACGGAGGGAAACACAGAGGCGGTTGCACTGCTTCGAGATGGAACGTGGGACAGAGAAAGAGCGCATGCCCCGTGCTGATCTCTCCCGCACTGTTAAAGAGTATTCGCGTCCAGCAGCTGGTAAAGATAGCACCAGAGCCTGTGACTTGCGACCTCCGGATGTGCTATTCAAGACAGTGTGTTACTTGGTGGATGAGATAGCAGCCTCTCCTACACTTCATCCCTGGACTGAGGTTAGCATCTGCATGTGGATTTATGATGTAAGAATTGTAGTCAGTACCGAATCTGCAACAAGACCCACATGAACCTCTGATTAAGCATCTAAAACTTTTAAGTGTATGCATCTTGTGTAGGAATTAACACACATTTGTAAACATTTGATATCTTCTTTGGCCGAGGTGGTCCTTTTTTATTCTACTATTGTTCCCATATTATGACTTGCTAACCTTTCTGGCAATGATGGAAAGCAGTAATGACTGGTGCACTGGGACATTGTTGTTGTAATGGCTTATCAGCCTTGTGATATTAGAGAGAGGAATCTGGGGTGTTTGGATTCAGATCACACCAGATCAAAATCCACTTTTCCAGCAGACAATAACTATGTTTACATGGACTGCAATAATCTATTTATTGACCTTATTCTGAATAAGACAATATTGTGATTTAAGGTGTCTACATGAGCTGCTTTTAGAATACTCCTTTCAGGTTCCTGTTTTACATGTTATAGAACATAGATCGATTAATGGCACGTCATTATGTCCCCACGCCACGCCGTCCGACGTTCCCTCCAGAATTTCACGTATTAACATACAGTTTGTCTTCGTTATGATACCGTATACAGTTTTGGCTGTTTCATTTAAAATTTTACGAAAGCTTCAAGTGCAGTTAATTATTTGTGCTATGTGCAAATAGACGACTGCTTGAAGCTGTGGGCTGCATCCGAAACCGTATACTTACGTACTATATTGTATCAGAAATACATGTATTTAACCTACTATATAGTCAGTAAGTACGCGGTTTCGGATGCAACCGTGCTCTCTTATTTGCCGTCAAACAGTTGAGCACTGCCATGTGTGTACGTGTCCTGTTGCAAAATGCAGTGAAAACTCCCACATGACGTTAATAGTGTGATTAAGGTGTGTACATGTCTGTAATGCATTGATAATGTGACTAAAATAGGAATACTCCACATGTCTTAATTTGATTTGTGTTTACTTTGAGTATGACTTTATTTGGATTAAGGTAATCAGAAATCTGTTTACATAGTAGTTTCTTAATCAGAGTATTGTCTTAATCGGGTTAATATCGGATTATTGTTGTCCATTTAAACATACTGAGTGTAATTCCTAACAGCACTGTAGATCCTAACACCCGTAGAAACTATTTTTATTCAAATTGTCTTAAGATTCCAGGTGTAATTATTTACTGGCATAATAACTCAGATAAAGGTGGATTGTGGTTTCCAGCACTGTAACAAAATTAGAAAATTGCAGACCCACTGGCTATACTTCAGTCTCCAGGGGTTCCCTGGACCCCACTGTGAGAACCATGGCTCTATAACTTCAACAGCTGACATCTTCCTGACAAGTGTGTAATGATGATGCAGAAACCAACCCTCTCTTTTCAATGTTGTGCATCTGTAATAATGTAAATCTTACTTTTATTTGAATTAAGTACATTGTTTAAATAATACTCCAGGGGTCAGATTGGTGGCAAATAAAATGTTTTTTTATTGAATGCTCACTTTTCATATCCATCATCTCATCATGTATGTGTTTTCTCTGGATGTCAATCAGGTCTACAGCTTTGTGTTCGACCGTTTGCGCAGTGTACGGCAGGACATGATCATTCAGCGTGTGTCTGGCTGGCAGTGTGTGGCAGTGCTTGAGAGAACAGTGCGTTTCCACCTCTATGCATCATACCGGCTATGTGGAGAGCCTCTGCGACTCTACGACCCACACATCAACGACATACACCTGCAGGAGTGTCTGAGCTGGCTGTTGGAATGCTATAGCGAGGGACAGTATGAGCATCAGGCAGAATTCCAGGCCCTCAGCCTGCTCTACAACTTGGGTGGGTGAACAGATGAACTTGTTTCTTTGGTCTGCACTATATCAGTCCTTCCAGGATTTTGCGATCACAGAAATGACCGCAAAATCAAGCAAACGCTGTAGTATTCAGTATTCAAAATTACTGCAGATTTTCCACAGATTTGGGCCAAGACGCGTCTTGGGATGTGATTACAACGCACATTCAGCCAAAGCCCTCTTCGTTTCATGAGTACAGCTAAAAGGTCTCATTTACCAACAAACATCACTGAGAAAGACCATGCAAAACAATTTCATGCAATTGCAATTTTGCCAATTCAAGTAGTTTTCTGCAAAAAAAAAAACCAAAACAAACAAACAAAAAACCCATGAAACTTTTGAAAAACGCTGCAGCAAAATCAAGCATTTTTGGCCGCAACAATCACAAAAAAAACCTCAAAATCCTGTATGGACTGCTATATGGACAAATGTCAGTCACATGAGTGGATATGTAATATGGTTAAAAAGATAAAATCCAAATAAGAATTACGATGTGCTAAAAACTAATAGATTCCAGATCTACCTTGACCCTGACCAGGATAAAGTGATCACCTGGATGAATGTATAAAAATAAAAGGCTCATTTGCATGTTGCTACATACATGTGAATGAGCAATTAATTACAAAATTATTCTAGATGCTTATACTGGATCTAAATATTGTGTAGATTTCCCTTAACCTAGTAGCCTACGGAAATTAAACTACAAGCTGTTTTAGTGTGCTATTATGAAGCTTGTCTCCATGAAAATCTGATGGTCGTTATTTGCTAAAATTTTGTTGTATGCGTATTATGTTTTTTAGGTTCCACAAGGACATTGCAGCGTGCCCTCGAGCTGCCTGAGAGGGTTCGTCTCTCTCCTCCAGTCCAGTTGGCCCTGGCAGTTAATAGGGCTTATATGGAGCCCAACCCTGTGCGTCTCCTACGTCTGGCCCAGAAACTGGACTTCATACAAGCCTGTGCCCTTCACCGACACCTACTCTCCTGCAGGAGAGATTTGCTGCTGCTCTACAGCCATGGACACAACAGCCGAAACTGCCGCTTTCCCATCCAGAAGTTAGCAGATGTTCTCTCCCTGGACTGTTCACTAGCTGGTCAGCTTTGCCAGGCACATGGAATCCAAGTGAGCGGGGAATGCGTTGTCTTCTCTAAAGCCTCCTTTAGCGAGAGCCCATGTAAAGAGCTGCAGTGTGCACAAATGCACAAGCTAGTGGATGACAAGCAACATGACCTTTCAGTTGGCAGCATCATTCATGGCATTGCCTGAACACGTGGTTTAAAAGGATGGTTCAGTCAGAGGTACTTCGTTTTTAATTTAAAAATTTTTTTTTTTTTAAATAATGTAAATAAATGTAAATGCACACTTTAAAAAAAAAAAAAAAAAAGTATTACTGTGAATGTACTGCCATACTCAAAGTATGACTTTGTAAAAAAAAGTATGAAAGAATTTACTATATACAGTAATAAAGCATTTGTTTTATGTTTTTTATAATTGTCTTGCCATATAATGTGATTAAACGTAGAATGCTGATATGTTGAAGGACATCCTTAGAATGATTAAAGACAATATAAAGTGCTTGTTAAGACCATATAGAAAGCCTTAAATTGTGGCTTTAGAAGCGCTTAATCCATCTACATATACACTCACTGACCACTTTATTAGGAACAGTTATACACCTGCTCTTCAGCCAATGATGTGGCAGCACCACACAGGTACAGGACAAACACTTTGATGTGTTTGAATTAACTAAACACCAGAAAAGGGAAAAATGTGATCTTTAGTAACTTTGACCTTGGCATGGTTGTTGGCACCAGATGGGCTGGTTTGAGTATATCAGACACTGCTCATCCTCTGGGATTTTCATGCAAAACAGTCCCAATGGTTTATACGGAGTGGTATGGAGAGAGAAAAAACAACCACTAATGAGCAGCAGTTCTGTGGGCTTAAATGTATTGCTGATGAGAGAGGCCAGCTATCAATAGTAAGGCTAGTTTAGGCTGGCAGGAAGGCTAAAGTAACTCAAATGACCACTTTTTACAACTGGGATGAACAGACAAGCATCTCAGCATGCACAACACGTCGAACCTTGATGTGTATGGGCTACAACAGTAGAACAAAGAGAAAACAGCAGACCAAGACCAAATCAGGTTCTGCTCCTGTCAGCCAAGAACAGGAATCTATGGGTACATTGGGCACAGGATTACAGAAACAACCATACAAAAAAAAACCCTTACCTTTTAAATATCACAATATATAAACCCTACTCCAACAGGTTTATTTAGGAGAGAAGGTTCCACATAGAACTTATTTTCGAAACTGGGAACCTTTTTAAATGTCCTAAGAGCCTTTGAGGAACCCTTTTTTTTTTTTTTTTTTTTTTTTTTTCTTTCTATGTGTAGATTAAATTTAGGAGCACTACAGCTGACAACTTCATTTTTACAAACAACAAAAGTGACATAGTGTACAGTTCCCTCTGAATGTATTGAAACAGTAAGGCAGATTCATTTGTTTTTGCTATACACTGAAGACATTTGGATTTGAGATCAAAAGATGAATATGAGATGATAGATCAGAATTTAATTTACTGATATTTACATCTAAGATTAATGTTGGTTCTGGAACTTTTGTGTCTCATCTCTGTATTTCTTTGCAAATTCCCATCTGGCCATCTGATTCTTACTGCTGATGAGTGCTTTCTGGTGGTTAGTTAAAAATTAAAGCAGCAGCCAAAAGACTGTGGACGAAGCTCGTGACTATGTAAAACCAATACATGCCCTGATACGGGGCTTCACTGGCGATTGTGTTGCGTGCTCGATACATGCCTCAAACCTTCAGTGTAGTGATAGGAAGTTTGCATCATTTTACTGACTGGGATCTTTGATTCTCGTTCAGCAAAATTAACAAATCTTGTTTCGAGTCATTTCGTTCATTTCAGCAGAATATAATTAAAATGTTACATGTTAAATTCCCCAACACATCTAGTAATTATGCAAACGTTGATCACGTTTGGAATAAAAAATAAACTATAGGCAAATGCAGCCTAGGCCAAATTATGAGAAACAGGAATTATTAATTAATAGCTTAGCTGGTGTTCATGTTATGCAGTCTGTTAGTCACCTCACCTCCCGATCCGAGTCGTTCAGCCTATGAGGCGGTCACCGGAAGAACGAACGACTCGAACCCAAAGACTCGAAAGGTGAGCTAATTATTTCTGTTTCCTGTACAGAACCTATGGGAATGTTGTAGCGCATGCGCGGTCAGAAATTAACGAATCACACTCCGAGACAACTCGTTCCCGAGTCATATTAAAGATTCGTTCAAAATGAACGACACATAACTACTTCAGTGCCATATGTAACATCACTAGTACATGGTGTCCTGCCATTGACTGGCATCCCATCCAATGTGTATTCCCGCCTCAAGCCCAGGGAAGGATCTTATTCAGAAGACTAACAGAAAGATATAAAGATTTTTCTTTTTTTTTCTTCTTTTTAATTTAAACTTGAAACCTTTTCAGGTCGTACTCCAAACACGTATTCTCGCTCCAGGCCAATTGGGGGCGACAACGTAACAACTAGCTGGTCGGTGGAAACAAACCAAAAACATAAAATCTACTAGGAGAAGAAGAAGAAGAAGAAGACCCAAGACGCTTGAATAGAAATATGGGGGAGGCTGAAGTTGTCTCAGCAGACGAAAAACAAGTGGATTCAGGAAGTTGTGCTGCTGATGAATCAGTGGTATGGAGCCAAGAGGTGGAAGTGTGTCTGTTTCACGCGATGTTGGGTCACAAACCAGTCGGTAAGCTACATTTCCGGCTTCATTGTGCAGTCTTACCGCAGTAGGCCTTGAATCCTCGGTGTGGAGTGAAAACAAACTCGAGCTTCCTTGATACAGACTGCACGATGAGAGAGAAGTGAGCGTGAAGAATGTTGATGTGAATTCATTAGTTAGATTTAGTTTAACTAAATCGGTTTAAATGAGAATAACGAGTATAGCTCGAATTGGTTATTCACCAATTAGTTTTAATTAATTTAGATGCCCTGCGAGTTACTACTTTGCGGGTAAAATCTGTTAACTAGCAAACTAAACGTGAAACGAGACGTGACAAGCCTTCACATGCACTACAGTTAACACACCGCAGGTTTTTAATTCGTTTAATGAATAGGTTGTAGTCTTCAGTGCTGTGCGTCCTATTGGGTTATAATGTAAACCTACAGAAACATCTCTCCTCCTACAGTGAGATTGGAGACCTCTAGTCTGTATGATGATGTTTCGCCTTTATTTTTCAATTACACAGTTAGTAGAATGATCTGGCTATAACCCCTGTCATCCATGCCTCCATACATCATTTCATCCTACTGTATATAATCTCATATAATAACATGTCAAGCCCATATTAATGACAGCCTCAGTTAATGTGTTGCATTGACATTGTTCGTAAAAGACATTGTCTGTGTAGTAAAATTGAAAACTTTTCAGTTTGTGTCTTATCACTTCTCCATACATATTGGTTGGCTAAAATCTGATCTCACTCACTCATATTCGTATGTTTTGTTTTTGACAATCAGCCACTATCAGTACGTGACAATAAGGGATTTCATTGCAGTGAAAACAGTAATACTTACAGCTGTACAGAAGCAGACTTTTGAAGTAAAGCAAAACCATCTGTTCTCAACCCTACTCGATCCAAGGTAGCTAATGTGGGTAATTTATAAAGAACCATAAGTGTATGAACACACATGCACTTTTCATTGCCACTGTGTAAACTGGCAAAACATAAACAGGGCTAAATAAAATGTTCTGTGACATCCCAGGTTGATTAATACTAAGTAGGCTCCTTATTTTGGTATTGATATCGACTACTACCAAAAAACACGTATATTCAGTCTACATATATTCAGTCTAAAATGTGCTAAATAAACAATTTTTGAAACAGCTCTTCATTTCCATTTAGATTTTGTAAGGTTGCCTTTCCATTTCAAACTACTGATGACTAATAACTTGCTGATATCAGAACTGTAGTAACCATTGGGACCTAAGGCTACTTGTTTTTTTTTTTTTGTTTTGTTTTTTTAAATCACAGGGGTCAATCGTCATTTCCACATGATTTGCATACGTGATAAATTTAGCCAAAACATTGGAAGGCAGGTGTCATCAAAGGTCATCTGGGATCACCTGGGAACAATGTATGACATGCAGGCATTGGTAAGTCAACCTGTTGACTTAGAATCTAATACAACTCTTGACTGTTTAAAAAAACAAACAAACAAAAAAAAAACCCCAACTTGAACATAACATAAGCTTTTATTTCCTGTGTTCCACAGCATGAGTCTGAAATCCTCCCTTTTCCCAACTCTGAAAAGAGCTTTGTCCTGCCTGAGGACATAATACAGGAGGTCAGAGAAGGTGAGTTACCTTTGCCTTTACTTGTGAGGTTTGTGGCCTAATAGTGAATTAATTAAATTACAAGTGAGCGGTGTGAAATTTGAATAAAATAAATAAATAATGAAACCGATTGTTAATAGTGATTTCTTCAAAGTCCTGCTGCAGTGGCGTCTAGCTGAACATCCTTATTCAGTATGTTCTTTTCTGTGACTCTGATTGTATGCGAAGAAAAGAATTTCACTGTGCATATGTATGTGATCAATAAAGACTCATTATCATTGTATAGGTACATACTGAGTGCCATTCATTTTGGATACACACTACTGTGATGCCATTACATTTTTTTCCTTTTCTTTTTTTTTTTTCTGGTGTCTGAGGTGTTTGCTGTGTGTTAACCAAATGTTTGTTCTTCCTTAATTGCTACAGGGAAAGTAGGTTCAGAGGATGATATAAAGGAAGAGTTTAAAGAAGAGAGGGATCTTTCGGCCACCCATGAAGAAGGTTCTTGCACCCTTAGTCTCTCTCTCTCTCTCTATCTCTCTTGTTCAGCTTTCATCTGCTTCTTCTCTTTTCCTTCTTTTTCCTAAATTTTCTGATGCAAGTCATCAATTTAAACCAGCGCCATTGCAATTTTTATGGATAGAAGACGTATGTTTGGTCTGTTCTGAAAATTCAGTTCAGTACCAGAGGTGTCAGAAGACTTTGCGCATGTGTATCTTTTATCTATCTTTTCTTCCCACCTTCTTTTTAATTTCTTTCTCTCCATTGCCTCTGTATAGAGAGTGTGATATGATCAATCAAGGATTTGGTTTTTGTGGTAGTTGTAGTGTTTGCCTGACCAAAGCAGGTTAAACTATAGGAAGTTTTTGTTTTCAAGGGCTATATGATTCTGGCTGTTTTGGCTGATGATAAGTAATGCAGCTGATATTAACTTCCTGTTTCTGGGCTAAACCCAGTAAACCTCTATAATTTGCACTTTCAAATATCTACACGTTGCTGAGAACCAGCCATTATATGCATACTTGGAGAGTTGAACTAATGTGAGATTTCTGTACTCTTGCTGTATGTGTAATGTGCCAATAACACACGAAAATAAATGCTGTCAAAATAGTTTACACTTTGAATGCACATCTCCATGTGTGTACCCTTATCCAGAATGTGGACATGAATGTGATTTATGTATTTAGACACCGCTTTGTCTATGAAGATGTGGTACTGATACTGTGTGTGATGCTAGTTAAGCTGTTTGTTATGCACCAGGTGCTATGTGTTTGTCAGTGCAATGTTAAGTGTTTAGTTTTGAAAGGGCTGGATAATGGTAAGAGTAGGAGCTGCACACTACTCCTGTCCAGCTTCTTTGTGTGCGTTGATGTATGTTCTGCTTTATAATTACTTTTATTATCCTTATTTGAAAAAGGAACGGTCATAAATGAATGGAGATGGCATTGAAGTATAAAATTAAAGTGTTCTGTGGATTGATGCAGGAAAGTGCCATTTTAACATCAAAAATTACAAATGCAATGCCCCACATTTCTTTTCTGATGCACATTTTGAGTTAAAAAATGTTGTAAAAATATAGTGGTTAAATACTTGTCCCCCATCATTGGGTATATTTATTTTAACTTGAAATCTTCATTTTGAAACCTCTCTAGGTGGAGTGTGATTATTTTTTAAATATATATATATTTGTATATGTATTTATTTATACTTTTATAATTGAGATATATAATATAATATTTTATATAAATCCCTCTTTCCAAAAGAATTTGTGGTTTTTTTCCCCCTCTGTCGTCCTGTCTTTTTCCTACCAGGCAGCAACTCTTCAGTGAAGATGACTGAACGCTCAAACAGTGGGCGAGAGAAGGAGCGAGAGCGTGAGCGGGAGAAAGGGAATTCAGTTGAGTCAGCTGGTGGCTCCAAGGAGGCCGCGGGTGAGAAGAGGAAACGAAATCGGGCCTCAGAAAAAACACTGATCACCGGCAACCCATCTAGCCCTGGAGGAGCCAAACGCCGCAGAACATAGTCATGGCCATAGTGATTAATTTGGAGGATCTAACTCCTCAGGACTAAGATGGCTTACGTTAGGCCAACCAGTGTCTTGGCCATGGTTAAAGTGATACGTTGTGAGGCACTGTTTCTGTATGAGAGGATGGTCCTCTGTTTGATCTTTTTCAGAAGCTTGGTGTATGAGGGAACACACCAGTGCACACGTATACACAGCATACTGAACAATAATCTGGATTCCAGTAGAACATTATAAGCCATGGGTAAATGCTTCCAGGCTGTGGTTCCATAGTACAGACATATCGAAAGTATGTTTTAGGTAAGTTTATATCTTATTTTGTTGAAGTGACCTCACAGAGTAATTTCTGTACCTGAACATGTTTGATGGCATTTTTTGATAATGGTCTGTGACTGCCATAATGGTCAATTAAGGATAGGAGGCTTAGTACTGTACTTAGTTCTTAGTGCATCTTGCTTCGTGATTACAATACAGTTCTTGTTTAAAATGCTTCTGTCGTAACTTTGGATTTTCAGACTATCTACATGGTGTGTGTAACTTAAGCGAGATGGACTCAAATCAAGTTCATGCATTTCCATTGTGTATTTGCTAAGGAGGAATGTGATTTTAATTTTAATTTTTTTAATTATTTTTTTTTTTTTTTTTTTTTTTAAACAACCATCTGTATTTATTAATTTTTTGTTTTAAAAAAAGATGTCTGCAAGCCTTAAATCAGGCTTAACATTGGTTTATTTTATAAAAGAATAAATGCTGGCCTGCGCTGGTTAATCTTTTGAATAAGTCCCCTTTATATTCTTTTGTTCTCATATGCATCAGAAAATAGAAAGGGTACATAATAGGATTCAATCGGACCATATTGTCAAAGATGACACATGCTGATGGTCTCGACAGTGCATACCTGGCCCACTTAGGGGGGGGGGAAAAAGGTTTGAAACCTGAAGAAATTTGGGTCAACATGCTGAGTCACTGAGGTTTGTGTGTGCTCTTTTGCGTGCTCATCTCTACTTGCCTACTTTGTCTTGCTGCTTTTGCAGTTCTCTAGCCTCTCTCTCTCTCTCCCTCTCTCTCTCGCTCATTCTCGCTGTCTTGCTCTCTTGCTCATTCTCGCTCTCTCTCTTTCAACCTCCCTCTTCCCTTAAAGTGCTGCATTGCGTTCCCTGGGCAGACACAGTAAGTGTGTGGCAGCCCCAGTGTTGAGCATACAGAAGGAACACACAGAGCTGCCTATATACAGCTGTGGGTAAGTGACCAGAGGAAGCTGCCTAAGAATGTTTACCTATGCTTATGACATAGAATTCATAGAAGTGTTTTTGTTTTTTTTTGTTTTTAAATATGTAATTGTTTAATTTTTATATACTATATTAAGTGTAACATAATAATCGAGTTCACCTTTTATGGGTATTGTGTGGGACATGTTCATAAACTAATGTTAAAAAGTGTTATTATTTATTAGGTGCATAACTCCACTGCAGGGGAATTCTGGGTGGACACATTCTCTTTTTTTTTTTTTTTTTCTTCTTTTTTTTTTCCCCCCCTTAC
The DNA here is from genome assembly GCA_024331685.1 of Stegophilus panzeri. Classification (NCBI taxonomy): domain Eukaryota; kingdom Metazoa; phylum Chordata; class Actinopteri; order Siluriformes; family Trichomycteridae; genus Stegophilus; species Stegophilus panzeri. The sequence goes on from JANDJT010000050.1 coordinate 11,764,842, forward strand.
ATCTGTTCATTATGGGGAAGGAGAAGATACATATTAATATAGTTGTGATTGGCCATGTTGATTCTGGGAAGTCCACCACCACTGGCCACCTCATTTATAAGTGTGGCGGCATTGACAAGAGAACCATCGAGAAATTTGAGAAGGAGGCTGCAGAGGTAAGACTGATATTGAGGTTAACTCTATCAACAGCTTCTATGTTTTCTTTGATAAGTGTTATTCTTACAGATTAATTCTGAAAGCAAGGGGTTAAAAAAAAGGAAATAATTGTGGATTTCAAGTGAAGCCTTGGACTGAGTGAAAGAAGACTGAAGATTTCTGGGAGTTGTAGTGAGAGTTGTCATAATTTGTAGCATAGTCTGTGTGCAGACAGAACCTTAACATAAGTTTGTGATTTATGTAGGGAGATGGAAAGAAGTGCTAACGTCATGGCAGCTCCTGATGTGCCATTTTAAGTTTGCTGTAATGATAGTAGTGGTTATTGTTAAGGTTATGGGTAGTTTGCTCTGCATAATATAGGGCTTATTTGTCCATATTTTCCATTTTTATTTAAAATTCAGTAGCATTAGTTGGCTTTGATTTTTGGTTTTCATTTAAGAAAATATGGTAATGGTGCATAACATAGTATATACATCATTATTCTGTTTCTCTCTTTCTCTTTAATAGCTTGTTAGTTTATTGTAAGATCAATGCTGGAGCAAAGGTCAAAACTATTTTTGACATGTCCTCTCTGTTGCTTAGATGGGGAAAGGTTCGTTTAAATATGCTTGGGTTCTGGACAAGCTGAAGGCAGAGCGAGAGAGAGGCATCACAATAGACATCTCCCTGTGGAAATTTGAGACCTCTAAATACTACATCACCATCATTGATGCTCCAGGACACAGAGATTTCATCAAGAACATGATTACAGGGACTTCCCAGGTGAAGCAGTGTGGATAAATATATTTTGCAATCCAAGGTTAAGCATAGCTTTTGACATTGTTGTATTGTCAGTGAATAGGCTCCACTGGGGAAAAAAAAACAAAAAAAACCTTTTAGTTTGGAGCAATTAAATCTGCTTAAATTTTTTATTTATTTATTTGAATTTCATGTATTTGTAACCTTAATTGATAGTAATGAATCTCCTCTGTGTTGGGTATTTAAGGTGGGTAAATCATTAATATTAAATTAAATATTAGAAATTATTATTATTATTATTATTATTATTATTATTAGTAGTAGTAGTAGTAGTAGTAATAGTAGTAGTAACTCTATTAAACTGAGCACCAGTCCAATGATATCATAATCTCAGAATGTGATGACATGATGGTTGCATCACCAAGAGAAGAAATGGTAATAAATTGCCTGATATCTGAAGGATATTTGATTAAATATCAGTTAAAAAAAAAAAATATTTATATACACACACACACACACACACACACACACAAATGTAGTCAAAGTAATTGATTGATAATTGGATAGTGAGTGGACCTTAAAGGTGGTCATACACAGTGAATAAGCAGCTGTTTGGATCTAATGTGAAATGGGCAAATGAGTGGATCTACTTAACATTCTAATTCTAGCTAAACCACCATGCGAAGGTTGAAAAAGGTACTTCGAGAAACTTTATAGTTACGTTCTGATGATGTGTGTTTGTTTGGTCCCGATCTTTGTGGTTACTTAAACGTACTCATCCATGGCGTCGATAGACAGTGCAGAGAAAGAGTCCTCAGTCTGTCTTTTTAGTTTAGTAGAGATTGCGCCGAACGTCTATCTGTAGTGTCACGCCAGCCTTTCCAGGGATTGTGGAAGAAGGCTTATAAGTCCGTATGGACAGTTTTTAGTGGGAATTACACCGAAGGTCCAGCCATAGCGTCAGTTGAGTCAGCGTGTCCAAAGATCGTGGACAAGGCCTTTTTGACTCACTGTACATAATTGCTGCCTTCACTGAAGGTCTGACGTTCTCCTTCATTTATACCTTGCAACAATGGATACAGGAAGATTACAGATTCATGGAGCACGCACTTATCGCACAAACATAATATATGAAGAAGGAGATTATGAATGTCCTGAGTGATTTTCAGATTTGGTGTATGTGTGAATGGAAAGTGGCTTTTTTTTGTTAAATATCATAATTCTTTGTCCTATTGTCTTCCACAAGAGTGTGTCTTATTTTTATCCTGGTTGTTGGTCTTGAAGATAACTTCCCGTAACCTTCAAAGGGCAATTATGGATATCCCAGGCAGGCAGAAAGTGGAGTTTATTTAAACAAGAATTGTCTATCCTAATCCTCTGATGACATTTCTCGGTATGGTTTTTGTGTAGCATAGGTAAATTTATACTTTAGGGGTTAAATCACTATCACAAGTTCCTACATTTCTATTAAATTTACACCATTAATCCTAGAAGGAAATTTAAAAAAGTATTAATTGAATTTCGTTCTTTCATTCATTCATGCATGAATTCAGTAAAAGATTTCAAACTGAACCAGTGAACTCTATTCTCTTTGATATTCTCTCTACCAGGCAGATTGCGCTGTTCTTATAGTGGCAGCTGGGGTAGGTGAGTTTGAGGCGGGTATCTCTAAGAATGGACAGACGCGTGAACATGCCCTGCTGGCATACACGCTGGGTGTCAAGCAGCTGATTGTTGCTGTTAACAAAATGGATTCTACAGAGCCTTCTTATAGTGAGAAACGCTATGATGAGATTGTTAAAGAGGTCAGTGCTTACATCAAGAAGATTGGCTACAGCCCTGCCTCTGTACCCTTCGTCCCCATTTCTGGTTGGCATGGGGACAACATGCTGGAACCTTCTAGTAATGTAAGTGTTGAGAATGTGTTCATGGCAGCGTGTGCATGCATTATATTTTAGATGTCTTATTATGCTGAGCAGTAAATGTCATGTCTAAACCCTTGTACTCTTCAGATGGCATGGTTTAAAGGCTGGAAACTTGAGCGGAAGGAACAGCATGCCACTGGAATCACTCTCCTTGAGGCCTTGGACACTATCATGCCTCCTACACGTCCTACTGACAAGCCTTTACGCCTTCCTCTGCAGGATGTTTACAAAATTGGAGGTCTGCATCCACTTAGATTAGGTTTATGGACTGTATTTGGTACACACAGTTTGTTCATAGTATTGACACCTCATAGTGGGTATCCAGTTATAATTTGTCCATATATTAAAAATTCGAATTATTGCTTTGCCTTTAAAATGGATTACATTAGACAGAATTGTTTTTTCACATTTGTGCCTCAAATCTGAGATAACTTATCAGGATGCCGATGTGCAAAGCTATCCCAGAAGATGAAGCTGTAATTACAACCAAAGTTGGTTCTACCAAGAATTAATCCATGGGGGAATGAATACTTATGCATACTTTTGCATCTATACATGTCTGCTTTTTGTTGAATTAACCTTTGGTGTCACAAAAAAAAAATTGTTACACATTATGTAAATCAAATGGTAAAAACTCTAAATTAGGTCAATTTTACTTCCATGTTGTACTGACAAAATGGAAAAGTTAAAGGGGTTGATTACTTATGCAAGGCTCTGTATGATTGATATAATTAAAATAATGTATTTTTAAAATATAAGCATCAATGTCTGGCTAGTTATTTGAATCACATTTTGGTATATTCTAACACTATGAATCACAGCAAACCCCTTGTGTTTTTAGGTTTGAAAGTAAATGTGTTTGAATCTTTGTCTTCTGAATGGCCTGCTTATAGCAGTAAACCAATGCAACCCTCTGCACTTGAATATATTCCTTGAAGATATTTTTTCCATGCATCTAACAGAACTGATTACTTCCATAACTGGTAGAGATACTGTTTCACCATTACTATTACAAATTCAGTGCTTTTATGTGCTTATTCAAGGCAGTCAAAATGCCTTGAATGCCAATTCCTAAAAGCTTGAGAGAATATGCTTGATATCTCAATTATTGTGTTTCTCCCTAGGCATTGGAACAGTACCTGTGGGCAGAGTGGAAACTGGCATCCTGCGTCCAGGCATGGTGGTGACCTTTGCCCCTGTCAATATCACCACAGAAGTGAAGTCTGTGGAGATGCACCATGAGTCCCTGAGTGAAGCGGTACCAGGTGATAATGTAGGATTCAATGTGAAGAATGTGTCCGTGAAGGACATTCGCAGGGGGAATGTGTGTGGGGACAGCCGGTCAGATCCACCCCAGGAAGCTTCAGGCTTCACAGCACAGGTCAGATAAATATTTGACTATTATATCCAATACCTTTAATACCCTAAGAAAGTTATGTCTAATAGTAATGTCAACACAAGTCATTATTTCTAATCAGCTGCACTGATGAGGTTATAACTATCTAACTAAAATGATCAGACTTGTTCTGCATACTACAGTAGGTCAGGATCAGTGACTAGGACACATGCACTAATGGTTATGCTACAGTATACCCTTTTGCTTCTGAATTGCTTTTACGAAGGTCTTCTGGTGGCCGCTTCAATTAATTTCTCTTTTTGTACCATTGTTCTTCTCGCTGTGTCTGTCTTTATCAGGTTATTATTCTAAATCATCCAGGGCAAATCAGCGCTGGCTATTCCCCCGTCCTCGACTGTCACACGGCTCACATCGCCTGCAAGTTTGCCGAGCTGAGGGAGAAGATTGACCGTCGCTCAGGGAAGAAGCTGGAAGACAACCCCAAGTCCCTGAAATCTGGAGATGCTGCCATTGTGGACATGATTCCAGGGAAACCCATGTGTGTGGAGAGTTTTTCTCAGTACCCTCCTTTGGGTGAGTGTATACTCCTACAGCAGTCACAAATAATTTTGGATTATGAAAGCTGTTTCAGTGCTGACTAATTCTCTTTTCCTTTGAGAGCACATGGCTATGGTCTGACCTTACTGACCACTGATCTGATATTAGCATGACATTAATTATATTGTAAGGGGGGAACATGCGCACATTTCTTTCTCGTTAGGCATGAATCCAAAATGTTCCCAGATCGCCGATGTAACATTTGGTTTCTCAACAAGATCCATTGCAGTGGCAGAACCCGAAGTGAAATAGCACAATTCACCTAACTGGATTTTGCCACTCAAACAAACCTGCGCCTAACTAACTAACTAACTAACTAACTAACACCATATAAGGTGTTTGATTATGATTATGTAATTTGTGTATTAATATAAAATGTTCCACTATATGGTAGGCTATAAATACAAATTAATATAGCTATTATTATTATTATTATTATTATTATTATTATTATTATTATTATTACTTGTATACAAAACATTGTATACCACCGCGGTGGTGCAGTTGTCATGGCCACTGTCACGGCCGTATTGTAGAGTATTGTTTTTTTTCATTCTTAATTGCAGAGTTCATTGATTGTGGAATATTGTATTCTGTAAATAGTAAATATCTGCAATGCATGAATTTACTCTTGAACTGAACACGGTGATATCTAACTGGTCAGCGAGTCTTTTGGTAACAGGCTGGCTAGTCTGGCTCACCATGCAATTATTTCACATATTATAAAGTAATACCAAAAGAATGTATATATTTGTATAAAGTCAGAAGGCACAGACATTTATCCCAAAGATTTTCAAGTAATAATAATAATAAAAAAATCAAGCTAGGTTCTTCATGTATTTTCCATGATCCAATGATGAAACTGCAGAAGGATTAATGTTTCAATGTTGTGTTCTGTGAGTATAATATTGTTGCTTGGGTCTATTTACAGGACGCTTTGCTGTGCGAGATATGAGACAGACAGTTGCTGTTGGGGTCATCAAGAATGTAGAAAAAAAAATTGGTGGGAGCGGCAAAATCACCAAATCGGCCCAAAAAGCTCAGAAAACTGGCAAATGAATCTTGTTGCCCTTGTACCCCCTGACGTCTGCTCCCAAGCAGTAGCAGCAGCCTCCATATTATATCTGGGAATGCTCACCTGGCCTATTGTACTTCAATCTCTTTCTGAGAATAGAATCACTGATTATATTGTAGTCAGCTGAATGTGAATGACAAAATATTTATTGAATGTTTGACATGGCTTTGTTGTAATTTAAGCTCTCAAACTTAAGTCTGTGTAACTTATGTAAATGTGTATAAAATTCATACACAGTAGAAAGTTTCAATTTGAGTTTTGTGCTGCAGTCATGAAATGAGAGATGTGATCAGGTTAAAGATTTGCTGTGGATTTATTATAAACTGTGGATGCCAGTTGGCTTTGACTTGGTTCCTGTTTTTGTAAGCTTGACTTAATGAATGAACCGTTTAGAAGAAATAAAATAAGGTTGTTTGACATTTTATATTGGTTATAAACTATTGTTTACAAGTGCAGTCATTTCATAACACAATTTATTTGTACTGCATGAGGGGAACTGCTTCGGATTAAAAGAATAATAAACCATCAGCTATGAGGTTAAGTGCACTATGTCCTGAGGCTCTCTCATTTTTCTTTTAATGATATGTTCTCTAAATAGCTTAATTTCAAGAAACCTTTTAAACACACACTTAAAACATAAAAAAAACAACTTTGTGCTGCCACTCTGAATCTAAGAATCTTATTCAACAGATTTCTAAATGAACAACACTGCCTAGAAAAATATATAGCCACAAATTCCGCTGATGGTGAAGGACAGAAGCTGATGCTTTGTTTATTCTAGTGTTCACCTTTTTAGAAATTATTCTCTGCTCAGATCACAGAAGGCTCAGTAATAGCCAGAAAAGCCTTTAATCACATACAGCTGGCTTCTCTAATGGCATTTCTATGGTTCACAGACATTTCTAAAACAAATACATGTTAGTAAACCACTGATTAGTAGATAACTACCCCATTTAAAATTAATAACACGTCTGCAAACAAAGTCAAGTGGGCTTCACTGCTGCAAGTCTTGGAATGCTTATAAGAAAAGGAAAATTAAGAGGATTTCATTGTAAGAGACTAAAGGGTTATTTTGATCAGATGCACTTCCTCTAAGAATCAATAATTGAGTGAGTTATAGCAATGATTTTGAACATTTTACTTTGAAACATCAACAGTCCAAGAGGTAAAGTGAAACTGGACCAGGCACTGGTTTAGTGTGTCTGTCTGTAGTAAACAGAGAAAAGGTGACCCTTTCAGTAAAAGTAAATACATGTAAGTGCTTTAGACACCCCAGTTTTTCCACACTGTAATTGTGTTTTTAAATACAACTATTTATACTTGGTATAAAAGAAGCTTCATTAGGTGTACCTAATAAACTTTATGTATGTTTATGAGAACTTTATGTACAAGCAGAATTTTTTATTAAATGTAATAAACTGATGTATGCAATAATAGCGGTGCTACTTTATAACCAATGTTTTTAATAATAATAATAATAATAATAATAATACATATCTAGAAACATTCTAGAACTTCCATGGGTTTCAAGCAGTTTGTAGAGGGTAATAAAATGGGTAAAAAATGATCATAGATGTTTTCAGAATGATGAACAAGGTGATGCAGTGGATATAACAAGTTTACACACAACTGTTAAAATTGCAGGTTTCTATGATGTACAAAAAAAAAAAGAGAGACCAAGATAAATCATACAACATTCAATGAGATATAGCAACCAACATATTTCAAGTTAAATGGTTTAGGAAAAAACCCAAAAAACAAACCCCAACTTACAATCCCCTGATTACATAAGTGTGCACACCCCTTAACTAATACTTTATAAAAGCACCTTTTGCTTGTAACACAGCACTTAGTCCTTTTGGGTACGAGTCTACTAACTTGATTTTATTCCACTCTTCCCTGCAAAATGCTCCAGATCTATCAAGTTTTGAAGAAATATTCCATTCAAGAGGTTTTTGATGTGGGTTCTGACTGGGCCATTCTAAAATACTGATCATCTTCTGAAGCCTTGGTTTAGTTAACTTGGATTTGTGTGTTGGGTTATTTTTGTTTTGGAAGGTAAAAACTTTCTTCATCTTCAGCTTTCTATCGGAGACCTAAAATAGATTGGTATTTGGAGCTATCCATGAGTTCCTCTATCTTTACTAGAGCCTCAGTCCCAGCTGAAGGAAGCAGCCCCATAGCATGATGCTGCTACCAACATGCTTCACCATGGTGTTCTTTGGGTGATGAGTTGTTTTTTCTTTAAATATTATGCCCCTAAAAATTCTAGTTTGGTTTCACAAGACCATAAACATATTGCCAGACGGTTTGGAATGTTTTTTTTTTTCCCCAGATTTTTTTTTTCCCAACTAGCCACCATACCATACCCCTCCATTCTCCATCCTTTTCTGGATTACTTACTTATGCACACACATGAAACAAAGACATATTCTTCTGGCGAAGGGTACTATAATAGGTCACTGGGTGAAATGAAATCAAACTGAGCAATACATTAAATCTGATTTCCCTGGCATTGCCACCAGGGGTCAGTATTGCATCTTAAATATTGAACTAGTCCTCCTTACATCCATCCATCTTCTACTGCTTACTCCTTTTGAGGGTCATGGGGAACCTGGAGCCTATCCCAGGGAGCATTGGGCACAAGGCGGGGTACACCCTGGACAGGGTGCCAGTCCATCGCAGGGCACAATCACATACACTACTGTGGGAGGAAACCGGAGTACCTGGAGGAAACCCCCACAGCACAGGGAGAACATGCAAGCTCCGCACACACAGGGCAGCGGCGGGAATCGAACCCCCAACCCTGGCGGCGAACGTGCTGACCGCCCCATGGCATCTGATATTTTATTTTATTCCATGGACATTCAAAAGAATGTAGGAAAAAATGTAAAACGTGGGCAAAGTGAAACCAATTTTATTTATATATATTTATGTGATTCTAATAGTGTGTCTTCTTCAGTGTATTAAACTCATACATAGTATTCATTCATGCATTCATAGTAACACTGTTTTGAACGCCCCCCCATAAAAGTGTCCTCTTTTTGGAAAACCAGAATATGGTCACCATAATTTTTGTGATGTATTTTATTAGAACAAATCCAAACACTGAACCTGTTTTTAAGCTCTAAAATAAGCTCTAAATAAAAGTATTTTAGATCATATTGCTTTTCTCTTGACTTTATTTACATACGTAACCTTGAAGGAATCCAAAAGTAATCAGATTACATTACTTTCATATTGTGATACTTGGATTACGTTACTGATGACATTTTTATGAAGTCATTTGTCACTGTAACGGAATGCATGTTTAAAGTAACTCTCCTGACCCTGATTTTTGGATTGTGTTTGATAAATAAAACGTTTCTTATATGTTTCTTATCAAATCTACACTCAAAGATTCTGGTTTTAGGTTTTTTTTCCCCCTTTCTTTCAGTTAGCATGAGTCAATCATGGATTTTCACTCTGGGTCTTTTAACAAAATGACTGTTACGACAACACCAAGCCAAATCAATCTCACGCTTGTATCTTTAATTCACGTGGCCTGCTTATAACAGAAGCCTATGATGGTAACCAGGTCATTTGAGGTAATTTTGCAAGCATAAGATACATTAGGTGTGGCATGGGCTTAACAGACACTTTTCACAATTGCACAAAAAAAACCCCAATGTGAAAGTCTATGATTGACTCATACTAACTGAAAACTGTCATATTTATGTACAAAGATTTGTGTATGGCTAAGGACATAACAAAATATTGAATAAATACGTTTAAGTGTTTACTTTAAAAATAAATGAAAAAAGGATATATAAAGATTGAGGATTTAATGGTAATTGGTTTGGTTTATATGGAAACGCATTAATTTCACATTATTACATTAAACTATTTTAAGAATTTGTGAGAAATAATTGAATCTGAAAACGCCAACACTCTCCTAGTTGGTGTTTACTCAATGAATCAGATTTATTTTTACAATGCAGAGATTAAAGTTTATTATATTGAAAGAAATATACAAAATATATGATTCTGTATCATGTCAGAGTTGGGGACTCCATAGTCAGAATTGTTGGTCCAGCACATCATACAGATAAGACGCTCGATCCGTTTGAGATCTGGGGGATTTGGAGGCCGAGTCAACACCTTGAACTCTTTGTCATATTCCTCAAACCCATTCCTGAACAGTTTTTGCAGTGTGGCAGGGCGCATTATCCTGCTGAACGAGGCCACTGACACTATGGAATATTGTTGCCATGAAGAGGTGTACTTGATCTGCAGCAATGTTTAGGTAGGTGGTGCGTGTCAAAGTTTCCCAGCAGAATCACACTTCCTTCACCAGCTTGCCTTCTACCCATAGTGCAGGTCAGAGACACACACGGACCTGGCCGTCCACATGATGTAAAATAAAATGTGATTCATCAGACCAGGCCACATTCTCCATTGCTCCATGGACCAGTTCTGATGCTCACATGCACATTGTGGGTGCTTTCGGTGGTGGACAGGGTCAACATGGGCACTCGGACCAGTCTGCGGTTACACAGCCCCACACAAAGCACAAAGTGTGTTCTGACACCTTTCTATCATAGCCAGCATTAACTTTTTCTGCATTTTGTGCTTCAGTAGATCTTTTGTGGGATTGGACCAGATGGGCTAACCTTCACTCCCCACATCCATTAATGAGCCTTGGGAGCAGCTGGTTCACTGGCTGTCCTTCCTTGGACCACTTTTGGTAGGTAATAATGACTGCATACCAGAAAAGCTCCACAAGACCTGCCATTTTTAGAGATTCTCTGACCCAGTCATCTAACCCTCACAATTCAGCCCTTGTCAAAGTCGCTCAGATCCTTACGCTTGCTAGTTTTTCATGCTTCCAACACATCAACTTCAAGAACTGACTGTTCATGTGCTTATGCCTTATATCTCCCACCCCTTGACAGGTGCCACTGTAATGAGATAATCAATGTTACTCACTTCACCTGCCAGTAGTTTTCATGTTATGTAATGGCTGTAATGGCTGATCAGTGTATTCTCAATATTATTTAAGTGAAGAGTGGCGCGACAGTAAAAATGTGTTTGGTTAGAATTAATACATTATCAATACATAACAAACAAAAACAGTATTATTACTATTATTATTATTAATAATATAATTACAGGAAAGATTATAATCAAGCGAGGAATCTTCCAGGGTGACTCATTGTCTCCCCTGTTATTTTTCTTACCACTGACAAATATGCTGACTAGACAGGGTATTGGATATGCAGCCAACACACAGTACAGCAGCAGTCATCTGCTTTAAAATGGAATTTGGCTTGGACAAGTGTGCGACTGCAGTCTTCAACGGTGGCAAATTTGAAGAGCTGCAACATCCAACTGGACCACAAAATGACTTTTCACGGCCTGGACAGAAAGACATCTATAAGTACCTTGGTGTTGAAGAAAATTATAGTATCCACCACTCTAAGATGAAGGAGAAGATAGCCAACAACTATTGGAGAATGTGCCTGCTCCTAAAGTCTGAATTCAATTCAAAGAACAAGATCTCAGTCATTAACAGTCTGACAATTCCAGTCCCCATGTACTCATTCATTGAATGGAGGAGATCTTAGAACAAAAGAATGGACTGAGACAAGAAAGCTCTTGACCAGGCATGGGATTCACCATCCGAAAGCAGATGTTGAGCGACTGTATATCAAGCGGTGGAACAGTGGCTACAGACTCACCAAACTTACATTTGCCTACAACAGTGCCATCGTTGGTTTAAGCAACTACATCAAGTGCATCAAATACCAGTTCAGTAGGCTTGTGAAAACTCCCTTATAACAGGGGAAACAAAGTACTCCCTTATAACAGGGGGAAAAGAAAAAGAGCAAGTACATGCCAGCTCAGCCTGTGGATCTATCTTCAGGGAAGCAAAGAACCAAGATCAGTATTGATGTCGAGAAGTTTTAAGTTCTTGAAGATAAGTCATTGCATGGCCAGTTTTACCAGAGCCTTGACAAACCATTCATCACTAAAAGTGCTAGTGTGGCATGACTGAGCAGCTCCAGGTTTAAGGGAGAAACAAATTATAGCAGCGCAGGATCATGCACTCAACACCAGGTACCAGCAGCGGAATATCTTCAAGTAGCAGGTTGACACCAAATGCAGAACATGCATGTCCATGTCATCACTGGTTGCACAATGCTGACTCTTACTGAGTGCATGAACGGGCACAACAATGTAACCAGCTATTTGCACTGGTTGATCTGCAAGGAGCTTGGTGAACAAGTGCATGAGAAATGGTATGAACACTGACCTGAAGCAGTGGCTAATTCGGATGGCAATGCAGACCAACAGTGCCACCACAGTAAACTGTCTGATTTGGTGGTCACCTGCAAGAAGGAGATGCAATGTCTGCTGATCGATGAAGCAATCTCAGATCCCAGACAACATCATGATTGAGGAAGCCAAAAAGTTGATCAAATATAAAGATCTTCAGATAAAGATAAACAGGATGTGGGGGGCCAGGACCAGAGTTGTGCCTGTGATGGTCCAAGAAAGGATTTGACTAGAACCTGCAGGAACTACCAGGACAAGACAGAGCCCAGGAAGTGCAGAAGGTAGTATTAATGGGAACCGCACAGATCCTACACAAAGAACTGGGCTAAACCTTAGGTCCCTGGTCAGGTCACAGATGCCTTGCAGAGAAAACAAATAAACAAACAAACAAACAAACAAACAAATAAATAATAATAATAGTAATATTCAATAAGATGCCCATATGTGTCCTTTGATTATAGTTGTGTCCCAAATGACATACTATACACTATACACTTATACTACACACTACACACTCTGCCAGCTAGTGTATGCATTTTAAAAGGGTAGTATCGTCTCAAATGGCACACTTTCGGTATTGTACTAACCGGAAGTACAGTTGTGCCCAAAAGTTTGTATACCCCTTCCAGAATCTGCTAGATCTTAATACTGTTAACAAAATAAGATGGATCATAAAAATACCATGTTGTGTTTTATTTAGTTCTGTCCTGAATAAACTATTTCACATAACAGATGTTTACATATAGTCCACAAGACAAGATAGTAGCTGAATTTATAAAAATTACCCCGTTCAAAGGTTTACATACCCTTGATTCTTAATATTGTGTCGTTACCTGGATGATCAGAGACTGTTTTTATGTTTTGTGATAGTTGTTCATGAGTCCCTTGTTCGTCCTGAGCAGTTAAACTGCCCACTGTTCTTCAGAAAAATCGATTTGGGATGCACCTTTTGACTGTGACATATTACAATCTTTTAACATCCACACAAAATCTGAACATATGGCTTTGGCATTTATTCATTTATATTAAATACCAAAAAAAAAAGGGGGGGGGGGGCTTTTAGCAGTAATTTGGCTGTGTTCGACACCTGTGGAACTGCACATTCAGCCTGGCACAGCTGCTCTTCAGATCATTTGTATGTTGGGTATGTAGGGTTTATCAGGAGTGCACAGCTATTATATACAGTGTTACATTATATAGTGCTGTGAAAAAGTAAATCCCCCCCCCCAACCCCCCCCTCCAAATCCTGATTTCTTCTGTTTTTGTGCATATGTCACAAAGAAATATATACCAGATATCTATACAATATGTTTGGATTATGTAGGCAGTTTGTCAACACTGTTGTGGAGTATACTGGCTTGAATTTGAATTCATTCAACAGGTTTAAATTTGGAGAAAACGAAAGGCAAGTGAAAGTAAACGAAAGGGACATTTAATGGTTAAGGCAAAGCAATGACGAAAAGAACTGAAAAAAAAATCTTAAGACAGTGAGAGAAGGGACTTACAGAGAAGCAGGGGGCTCCCCTCAAATAAAATCTGGAACTTTACGACCCACGCTGTTGGCTATATCATGATCGTGGCTTACCAATGCTTCCAGTAAGCAGGAAAAAAGTCGTCATTAGCTCAAACGTAACGTAAAGGCATACAAGCTCATAGTATATCTGCGTCACTGAAGGCAGCAAGAAGGTAATTATATTAAGACCATACAGTACAAAATCAAAAATGCTTCTCTCAGCACATGTGTAAAATGTATAGTGTTCTCCATCTGCTTGCTGTGTGTGTGTGTGTGTGTGTGTGTGTGTGTGTGTGTGTGTAGCAAACAGATGATATCACTTCCTTTTTTTGTGAACAGTAATCATGCAAATAATGTAGAGTTCTGAATGGGAGGCCACTGAGTTTTTTCCCTGCAGTTACCAGAAAAGATTGTGACTTATTGTGAAACTGTGGCTCTCATCTTAGGGAAAAAAAAAAGATAGATAAAATAGACAGGATGCAAAGGTCAAGAAACTTGCACATATAATATGCTAATGAAATCCAGCAATCCAGATTGAACAATTACATAGAAACAAGAGAGCAAATGTCCATATGTTTGTAAGTTCCCCAAGACCACTATATAATTGGAAATACAAGTAGGGGAGTCCACAGACACGCTTGGAAAACACCTGCTACACGCTCACACACTGACCTTATAAACTCATGATGATCTTCTCTTCTGCTCTCATTTCCTTACTTAGTCAGTTTTGTTGATGAAGGAATTAGCAATTAACCTTGACTTAGATACTCAAACTGTTTAAAAACAATTCTAATTAACAATTATAAACAATAAAAAAAAAAACACGTTTTGCACAAGTGTTAATGCACAGTTACTTTATATTTGATGACTTTATGGTAAGTTTGGACATTCCTCCAGTTGTAAAGTCTCATAATTAATTTGTCAGGCATTCATGGACTCATCAGGACTCATTACTCATTGTCATCAGGAATTGTCTACACAAGACCCACACAACCCAAACGTAAAATTATTCACTATACTTTAGAAGAGAATAAACAGTACTAAAATAGACTGTGCTCCTTATGGACTTTCCCCTGAATTGCAGGATCTGCTGCTCTACTGCTTGTTGAAGACATACTGGATGTAGTTAAGTGGCAGGCGATGATCATCCATCCATTTTCTGTACCACTTTTCCTACACAGCGTCGTGGAGAACCCATCCCAAGGGGACTTAGGGCACAAGGCAGAGGACACCCTGGACGGCGTGCCAACCCATAGCAAGACATAATCGCACACACACTCACACACCCATTCACACACTAAGGACAATTTGGAAATGCCAATCAGCCTACACCACATATTTTTGGACTGGGGGAGGAAACCGGAGTACCCGGAGGAAACCCCTGAAGAACAAGGAGGACGTACAAATGCAGGGCGGAGGCGGGAATCAAGCCCCCAACCCTGGAGGTACGAGGCAAATGTGCTAACCACCTAGCCACTGTGTCCCCAGGAGATGATCAGAATAAATGAAAATAAATCTACTTCATGAAGCACAAGCACGGTAACATTGATGCAGTAGGGAGTATACATCGTGACATGAAAAGGCAAATAATAAACATGAATCATGCTAGGCAGAACTGTGGTATAGTAGAACTTAGTACATATAGAAAACAAAAAACTCTGCTCTATTCATTTCATTATAACCACAGATATATTCATATTATATTTCATTATATTAATGCTCCTCGATATCTAAAGGAATCTCTCATAGAGAACAACAATCAATAGGTTGGAAATTCACTCAGAAAAAAAGAGAATGGAAGAAGTAAAGTTAAATGAACCACCTCTTCAGTGTTCATTTGAATGGGAAATCAGTGGTTGACTGAGTGCTCAGCTGTTTCTAGATCAGTAAAAGTTTTAGCACCCTGTCTTTGATGGTCTAATTTTACTGTAGCGGTTCAGAGAAGCGTAGGTGCATCACGGTAAACCAGAGACATGGTAGGAAGGAAATATGGAGGGTTAGAGGAAAATGAACTCCACGAAACATTGTGATATATGCAATGACGTAAAACAATAACATTTAGGGATGAAAGTGCAAGTCTTTTAAATAGTTTCATAATTTCTGAGAATGTCACCTCAAATTTCAGCTTAGCAAAGGTCATATTAAATATATGAATATGACTTTTTAGGCCAACAAGACTGGGAACATACTGATGAATCTAAATCTTGAGGGAAACAAATATCAAAGCATTAGATAATGTTCTGAATGAATGTGTTATGAGAGGAATGGAAGTAACCCTCCAAACAACACCCATTATTTCTTAGAAATTTCATTGCTATGAATTAGAGGCAATTTTACTTTAAAAAGTATCTTGACTACCAGAACAACTAGCATGCTACTTTTGATTTGACTGGCGTGGAAAATTTCTTAGTCAGAATGGAAAAGTGTTTTTTGATTTCTCTTTTTCATTTCATATCCCACATGAAGTGCCATCTCGTAACACAGGTGGGTTTCCCTCTTGACATGAAATGTATGTTAATGACCTAAAAAAAAAAAAAAAGACCTTACAACATGTGTGCCTCTAGTTTCTTCCTGCTCTTTTAGTTAATGTTTCCATTCATCAGTACTGATTTAAATATTTCTTTGAGGCTTATTCAGTCATCATCCACATTAATAAGAACATCTGCTCATTCATGTGATCATGTGGCAGCAGTGCAATGCATAAAGATACATGTTTGTTCACATCAAACATCAAAATGGGGGAAATATGTGCTCTCAGTGACTGTGAGAACATGGCTGTAAGTCAGAAACTGTTGACCTCCTGATATTTTCACACACAACAGTCTCTAGAATTTTCACAGAATGTTGAGGGGAGGGTCATGGGTGGAATCCAGTGAGGGCAGTTCAGTGGGCAAATATGCCATGTTCACAGAGGACAGAGGTCAGACTGGTTTAACTGACAGGAAGGTTATGGTAACACAAATAACCAAATAACTGTGAAGAGCAGAAAAGCTTCTCAGAATGTACAACATTTTGAAAGGTGGATGGGCTACAATAGCAGAAGATCACATCAGGTTCCACTCCTGTCAACCAAGAACAAGAATCTAAGGATTCGATGGGTACAGGCTCACCCAAACTGGACAGCTGAAGATTAGAAAAAAAAAGTCAGGCAATGTTTTTCTGATCTGATCTTTGAACTGTCCAGTTTTAACTCTTAGCCTGGCATGCAAACATGCTACTCTCAGATTTTCAGTTTTCTACAATATACAAAAATGTATTGAGATTTTTTTTTTAGAACATGAGACAAAATCCTTGAAAGTGTAATGCCAACACTTTGTTTTAGATGTACCAGTTAAATTGGCTCCCTTGTAGTCATAGCACTGAGAGACAAAGGCCGAAGGGAAGGCCCAGAGTCAATGAGATTGGAATCCAGTAATCCTTGTATTGCATTTGTGTTCTGTATTTACTGATTTTTAAATGTCTTACCTCTGATTATACTTTTGATTTGAGGAGTTTTTAATATTAAGGACTATTATTCCTCTAAACCTATGGTCAATGACTTCTTGGCTTTAAACCTTGTGCAATCTAATAAGAGTCCCACACACAATTAAGGCCACATTCTCAGTCTTATAATTAGTTTTTTCTGTTGGCAGAATTGCAGGTTATATAAGCAGGTTTTATGATCATAGGCCAAATGTCTTAACCCTGTTTGTCACAATCAGTCCATAAAGACTCGTAGTATTGTTTATTTTTCAGATGCTTACCTTAAGAACCTTTGTTCTTAAGAGTTAATGGAAATCTGGGTCTGGATCACCTCAGTAGGGAGTCAATTTTCTACTCTGACTGGTCCACCATCTTTAACTCTAAAACCAGACAAAGTTCATGTGACAGCCCTTTCTGGATACCACCACCCAGGGGTGGGGTTTAGTAAAGCGTAAATGGATGACAGGCTGAAGGTACAAGATTTTACCAAATTGCATCTTTGTTTTAAAGGCATCATACTGAACATAACACTTTGGTTCTGACCATTCATCTCTCCCAGATGTAATATTTTCAGTCAGTTTGGACCTGTATGCTATTCCTCCATGCCTCTTAAAAGACACATTTGATGTAAGTTCTATAGTGTTGTCCTTTTTAAATGCCTGCTTAATGTCTGGCACTGTTCTCTTCTCAAACAACATAAATCTGCTGTTTGTTAATAACTGGAATCTGTTCTGGGAGCGTCCTAGGTTGTTTCGTCCTGATGGCCTGCACCCCAGCAG
>JANDJT010000050.1:11782861-11795336 GCA_024331685.1 Stegophilus panzeri
AGAGTCAATGCAGTGTCTACCAGGAGATTTTAGAGCACTTCATGCTTCCATCTGCTGACAAGCTTTATGGAGATGCTTATTTCCTTTTCCAGCAGGACTTGGCACCTGCCCACAGTGCCAAAACTACTAATAACTGTTTTGCTGACCATGGTATTACGGTGCTTGATTGGCCAGCCAACTCGCCTGCCCTGAACCCCACAGAGAATCTATGAAAGACACAAGATCCAACAATACAGGAGAGCTGAAGGCCACTATCAAAGTAAGCTTCCATAAAACCTCACCAGTGCCACAGGCTGATTGCCTCCATGCCACGCCGCATTGATACCGTAATTCGTTCAAAAGGAGCCCTGACCAAGTACTGAGTGCATAAATTAACATACTTTTAAGAAAGTCAATATTTCTGTACTATAAATTCTTTATTCTACTATTCTGAGATGCTGGATTTTTGATTTCCATGAGATGTAATCCGCAATTAACAAGATAAAAAAAAAAATGCTTGAAATATTTTTTGAGATGCACCTGTGTGTGTGTGTGTGTGTATAATGTATATGTTTATGTCACTAGTAAATCTGTTTACGGTCATTAGGTGTGCTGCCAACTTTGCTGAAAAAAATGTACAACGTAATAATTCTGTAGTTGCAACCAATAAACATTTTAAGGTTTTATATAGGATGTGGACAAAACAGAAACCTGTAACATTATATTAATATCAAGGACCTAATAATAAATAAAACCCTGTCATCCAAGTTATAAATGGTTTATGGTTGGATAAAAGCATTCTTTAAGAAAAAATCTTCCAGTTCTTTGAGAGATGAAGGAGGTGGGTGTCTGCACTTAAAGATTCACATAAAGATTTAAACAAACAGAGAATCTTTTGTATCAGACCACCCAATTTTTAGGTGAGCAAAGGTATAGGAATGGATAAGTCTTGAAGTAAATTAAAGTAAATAACACTTAATATTTGGTTGCATATCCCTTGCTTGCTATAACTGCATCAAGCCGGTGACCCCTTGACATCACCAATTTGTTGGTTTCTTCTTTTGTGATGCTTTTACCGCAGCCTCTTTTAGTTGTTGTTTGTTTTGGGTGGTTTCTCCATTCAGTCTCCTCTTCAGGAGGTGAAATGCTGCTCAATTGGGTTAAGATCTGGTGATTTACTTGGCCAGTCTACAACCTTCCAATTCCCCCACTTATAAAGTCCTTTGTTGAGTTGGCAGTGTGTTTTGGATCATTGTCTTGCTGCATGATAAAGTTCCTCCTGATTAATTTGTAAGCATTTCTCTGTGAATTGGCAGACAGAATGTTCCTGTAAATTTCCGAATTCATTCTGCTGCTACTATCATGTGTTACATCATCATTAAAGATTAGTGAGCCTGTTCCAGAAGCACCCATGCATTTTAAGTTCAAGCCATGACAGTATGTCCACCATGTTTCACAGATGAGCTTGTATGTTTTGGAGCATGAGCAGATCCTTTCTTTCCCCGCACTTTGGCCTTTCCATCACTTTGGTAGAAGATCATATTGGTTCCAAAACTTTTGTGGCTCATCTCTGTATTTCTTTGTGAATTTCAATCTGGCTTTCTGATTCTCACTGCTCATGAGTGGTTTGCATCTTGTGGTATGGACTCTATCTTCTTCGAACAGTGGATTGTGATATCTTCACCCCTGCCCTGTGGAGGTTGTTGGTGATGTCACTGGTTCTTGTTTTTGTGTTTTTCTTCACAGCTCTCACAATGTTTTTGTTAACAGTTGTTGTTTTTCCTTGGCTGGTGTCTTCCTTAGTACACCAGTGGTTTCTTTCTTTTTCAGGACATTCCAAATTGTTGTATTGGCTATACCCAGTGTTTGTACAATACCTCTGATTGATTTTCCCTCTTTTCTCAGCTTCAAAATGGTTTGCTTTTCTCCCATAGACTGAAGGATAAAACCAAGAGTAGACGTTCAGAGCCATTTATCGTTTAAACAATCAAACTAACAGGACACACGTGGGTAACAAGAAACACCTGTCAGTCACATGTTCCAATATTTTTGCTTACCTACAAATTGGGTGGAATACCAGGAAAATAAAACCTGAAACACTCTTCTCATATTCATTTTTTGATCTCAACCCCAAATGTCTTCAGTCTACAGCAAAAAAATAAGAAAAGGCCTTGTCATTCCAAAAGTGGCAAAGGGACTACTACAAAAAACGTACATGTGCCATGTGCATCAACCATGAGATGCGCTGCTCTGGTGGAAAATGGCACACTGAATAACAAGGAAATGTACTGAAGGCAGTGCCACATGCATACTGTGTCTGGTGTAAAATAGGCTTATGGGCTTACCACGTTTGCCATAAAATGAGCTTAACTTTACAAATCAAACGCTTCTGAAGGGTAGGGATTAACACAAATTATAATTGCTGATTTTTTTTTGCAGGATGCACAGTGGCTTAGTGGTTAGCACGTTCTCCTCACAGTGCCCTGGTTGGGGGTGCGATTCCCGCCGCTGCCCTGTGTGTGCGGAGTTTGCATGTTCTCCCCGTGCTGTGGAGCTTTCCTCTGGGTACTCCGGTTTCCTCCCCCAGTCCAAAGACATGCATGGTAGGCTGATTGGCAAGTCAAAAGTGTCTGTAGTGTATGAGTGGGTTTGTGAATATGTATGTGAGTGTACCCTGCAATGGATTGGTACCCTGTCCAGGGTGTAACCCGCCTTGTGCCCAATACTCCCTGGGAGGTTCCCTGTGACCCTGAAAGATAAGCGGTATAGAAAATTGATAGATGAATGGATGGATTTTATTTGGAATAATGCACAGCATAAAAGATTGAGTATCATAAAAAATTGTAAAAAGGAAGATTAGCGAACTTATGCCATTACCTGTGATTGTGTGGAGCAATCATGATTAATTTTAATATTGCAGGCTTCTGCTAATTTCTCAGCTTGTGACTGTCTGTCAATAACTCAAACATCTAGCTAATTGGCAGTAAAGATATTCTAACAAATATTTTTGTGTGTGTAATTTGCAATTGCATATTTGATATCAATGGAGAGTGAATTATGCATAGTTATAAACAGAAGGAGCCATAGTCAGCTTTGACTACATGCTTGAATACAAATTGAATGTATATTTTACAGTTAAACTGTTAAACTGTTTGTAATTAGATCTTCTTTTTCAGTTTTGTGATGTGATAGTACTGAATGTTCAACATAACCTTATACAACTGATGAAATAAAGGCTACAAACAGGGAAAAGTAATTGTGAGGTAAAGGTAAACAATTAGTCCAAAGAATCTGACAGAACAGAGCAAATGATTTTTATATTTCCCACCCCACAGCCAACCATCCAACTCATAAAAGCATCCAACTTCACCTATCCTTTTTGTGTGTGTGTGTGTGATGGCCAAGAATATTTTTAATTAATGAGATTCATTTTTTAAATTAAATGTTGGTCAGTAGTTTTTTTTCGGTAATTTGAATGGGTCAGTAGTTTCTTCAATAGTATATTTTAGCACTTACCATTGACTTAAAGGGTGCCAATAATTCTGTTTTTACAAACCCTAAGTTTGTAAAATTAGAAATTACAGATGCAATTTATGCATTTATAACTTTTAACAATTGTTAGAAATTGCGGATTTTCACTGTGCTTGATGTTCTCTGCATTGTACTGTGTAGAAATGCATCTTTAAACTGAGCTCTAAAAAGATTTTCAGCCTTTTTAAGGTTGTTAATGGCAGTTGGCATTTTCCTCTTGAATAAAAGGTAGTGAGGGCCTGAATCCGTCTCTTTTTAAAGCAAGTGGAATAATTGTGGTGAGTGAATGAAAATCAGTGCTACGCAGTGATTGTTTAAAACAATAAATAAAATGGTCAGGGCTAGAATGCTTAGAATGCAAAGGTTCTGAAATTTTCTCTCAAAAAAAGTTGTAGAAGTCTAAATAATGCCAAAATATTTTCATTAAAAGCTGGGAATAAAAATATATTATAAAAGTTCTATCTTAGCGAGGAGTAAGAGGTAATCATAGGACTAAATCTTAAATATGAAATACAACAGTTGCATTGCTGTCAATCGATGAGCCCCACATCATTACCATAGAATGAACCAAGAGATGTGCACCAAAAGTGCACAGAAAAGCAACCAGTGCTATATACTAGCTTATGTTTCTGAATTATTATTATTATTATTATTATTATTATTATTATTATTATTATTATTATTATTATATAATCTCACTCACTTTCAGTGACTGCTTTTCTAATGCCACTATAGCATATACCTATTCACTAAAGGGTGTTTAATTTAGCCAGTTTGTGACATGTAATTGTTCTCTGTTCAATTGCAAACTCCAACGGAGATGAATAGAAACACTAGCTGAGGTGGAAGAAAGAAAAGACAGCATAAAGATTAGATTTGGGTTGGTCCTGATTAGCAAGGATAAGAAGACAGTTTTGGTATGAGATGGAGGAGGTGACTAATGCTTCCTATCCCATCATGTTGCACACCACAGAGTGCAAGATGGTATACATAATCAAAATAAAGGAAACAGATCACAAAATTTAAAAATCACAAGAAGCCACAGACAAATGACGGTATTAAAACCCATACATAACACATAATACATACAACACAGCACATGTTATGGGTGTGCCTAAATCAGCCATGATTGCATTGTTTCTTAAAATGTTGATAGAGATATTTAATTACTGATTAATTCCTATGATTTAAATAAAGATATGTTAAATAAGTTAAATAAGGATAAGTTGCACTTTTTTTTTTTTTTTTTTAATTTTTTAAAGATCTCAGTCCTGCCACCTTTCATAAATAGTTTGAGAGACCCCTGAAGCACTCCAAAACAGTTGCCCATTTATGAGTATTCTTAAGGCTAAAGAATTTTTATACATGGCTCTCAATCTTAGGCCTAAGTATAGGATTAAATCTTATGATTTATGAGAATTTTTGCACTTAAGGCCAAAATTTATAATAAAAGCTGAGGTCTTGTTCAGCACCTTAGATGCAGGATGTGAATCATGCTGTATCATGTGTGTGGGTGGCTGCAGTTTACACTGCACAAATAATGACTTAAGAAAGGGTTACCACATAGCACAAATTATTTCCAAGTACACAAGTTAGGGGCAGTGGTAGCTCAGTGGTTAAGACGTTGGACCTTTCACCAGAAGGTCGTGAGTTCATATCCCAGCACCGCTAAGCTGCCACTGTTGGGGCCCTTGAGCCCTTAACCCTCAAATGTATAAATGAGATGAATGCAAGTTGCTCTGGATAAGGGTGTCTGCCAAATGCCATAAATGTAAGGTTTTAAAATAGAGTAACTGATTTGAACAGACAGTCCACATGAAAGATATGACCAGACTAGATAGGTTGTATCAGTCGTGGGAATATAAGCACTAAGCCATGCAACCTACTTTTGGTTTTTCTTTGGCTTTCTGCACATGCTGACATTTACAGGATGTAATTGCTTGTGGGGTGGAAGAGGACCTTGTTGACCTGAGGAACCTTTTGTCTTTGTGCACACACTTGATCTTCAGTGGATTGGAAGCAAAACAGTAGCTCTGCTGTCCAGCTGGAATTCAGATCATGTTGCTGCCTCTTTTCAACCAATCATCACATTAAGAGAATCTCCAACCAAGGAGAATGAAAAGCAGGTCAAAAAGCTACAATCATAGGTATCTTTATTTTCTGATAACTTTAAGTAACAATGTTACAGTGCCTTCTTAAATAAAGATTTCCTCAAGGCATTTTCAGTACCAAATGGAAATTCTTCCACACAGACACACAATAAGGTTGAGAATGGTGCCATGAACAGTCAGAGGCAGTTGAATACCCTTGCAAGAATCTTTATTGAAACAATCCAGATTGGCCGACAAAAATGTACTTACACGCAAATAGGGTAATGTAGACAACACAGAAGCAAAGTCGTAAAAGTAGGTAAACTCAAAATCATAGAAGCAATACCTGAAAATAGCAGTCAGAGATTCATGAGATTGGCAAAACATTGCAAGGAGTGTAAGTTTTCTGATTTATATACAGAGGGTTAATGAATATAATGAGAAACAGGTGCAAATCAGATTGGGAACAGACTCTGGATTCATGGATGCTACCAGAGTGGTGTTGGATTTGCATGTCATAGGACATGACAGAACAAACCCAACCATCCCACCACTGACATATGTGAGATGGCCATATTGGAGGGCAACCCGTGGGACAGAAAGCATGATGCTCTGGATTAAGGCAGTGGAATTCTTTAATGAGACATATTGTCCAGGCTGATACTGGGTCCTTTCCTCTGGGCTGTATCCTTTCCAGTGTTTTAGGTATTGGAGGTGACTCCAACCCACCAAGGAGAGTCCAACAAGAAGTGAACTGTGAAGGTGAGTGCCTTGTATATATCTGTATATATACCACACTGTGATCTCCTTTCATTCCCAGTCTATGGTTGGATTGTGTTGTTGTAACTAGGGCAGGCCAATAATGACCTTGTAGATGCAAATGAGGATGTAAGGGATCTTCTTATAAGTACTATAAGTGACAGACCTTATTTAATAGGTCAAACATGGGCCGAGAGGGGTGAATACATTAAATGACTGGGTACCTGGAGTTATTGGGCCAGGTCTGTGGCCATGAAATTTCCTGTTGCACCAGAGTCTATTGGGGCTTTAAAGAATAAAAAGTAATTACACCAGTTGATAGGTATAGGCTAAATAACTTTTTTGTTTGAAGATAGAAAATGGAAGAGGGCTTACCTTGGACTGTTATGCTACTGGGTAGGAGATGGTTTGGGATATTTTCCCACAGTATCAACAAAGACCCAATCATCTCCTCCTTTGCTTCTTTTCAGTGGATAGTTGCAACAAGCCCAGCTACATTCAGGGAATGTAGGAAGTGCTGAAGACTAAGATGTGCAGTCAGGATTGAGCTGTGGAGAAATAGTGAGTTGTTGCAGGTATTTGGGGATCTCCTACATCATAAAACCAAAGCAGACCAACTCTCATTAGTGATCACTGAGCAGTCTTCCTTGTTCTACAACTGCTTTGCAGAGTTCTGGTTTGCTCACTCATTCAGATTGTCAGTGAATTGCTGTATCCAGCAAGGTTTTTCTTGTCATGACTAGGCAGAGGCAGTTGGATAAATTGAAAGCATTTTTTTTAAACAATGCAAATGTGGAAGGTAAAGAAGTAATCAAATAGTCAACA
The DNA here is from genome assembly GCA_024331685.1 of Stegophilus panzeri. Classification (NCBI taxonomy): domain Eukaryota; kingdom Metazoa; phylum Chordata; class Actinopteri; order Siluriformes; family Trichomycteridae; genus Stegophilus; species Stegophilus panzeri. Next base: position 11,790,046 of record JANDJT010000050.1, read on the forward strand.
CTAAGTCTGTTACAGTTTGAAATTTCCACGGTATGATAACCTAGTCATGCTTAAAATATAATGCTTATCACAGTATCATTGGGTTAATTGGCCATCTAAAATATACAATTATGGATATTGGAAAGATAGGCCTCTGATCTTTTCAGACATGTGCATGTACTAACAGAAAAAAAATTATAGACATGGCAGATTCTGGTGGGACAAAAATCCCAGAGATTCTCCTACATTAAGATAATAAGATAATAACTACATTAATTCACTTACATAGTATTTATGACTCAGTCATTATAAAATGAAAGAGAGCATGGTGTGCTGAACCAATTAAATGCAATAAATAAATAAAATGGAAAGATGGCAATTTAATTGTTATTGTGAAAAAGCCAATGGTAATATCTGATCATACACCATAACAAACTGTGCTCAGGGATGTACAATGTGGGATTGGCAACTATTCTGATGATTATAAGCTGTTTATTTAGCCAATTAAATACATATTTAAATATGTTAGACAAATCAACTGTTACCAAGAGTAGGTGGGTTCTGATTCTTCTTATTATATGATTTCACATGATTATTTATTTATTTATTTATTTATTTATTTATTTATTTTTAGAAACGTTTGTCTTTTCCTTCTTCTTACAAAGGCACTATATAACAAAATGAGTTGAATGACTTTTAGAGTATCCTATGGATGTGTACACACTCTACCATTTTCTCTAACATGCAGACTTTTAACAAACCATCCAAATATACCAGACACTGTTAAATAATTGAGTGTAAGTGCTACATAATTCAGTGCATGTATTAAATTCTGGTCTCCAGGAAGGTTTTGGTGCATGCAAGTAGGGCGACAAATGTTCATGGAGAAGGATACAGGCCCCAGATCTGTCCACACATGGTCAAACACATTTGGCACAACACATACTTCCCTGGGCTTCAGCAGTAGCAGCTGAAATTTGCATAAGGGAGTAACTAATGTGCCAAAGCAATGGGAAACTCAGATAGGGACCTTTTTTTAGGTTGTGTTTGTGCTAGTCTTCAGACAACTGCGGTTAGCCTGCTACTGTAGCTATCCATAAGAATTTTCTGTTAAAGTATGTTAAGAAAACACATGTACATGAAAAGCATCTTTGAGTTTGCTGTATAGCTTGGTTTTAGCTGATACAGTGAGGAATGTTTCTTGCTCACAATGAAGCTCACTGGGAAGTGTTAGATGAAGTTGTCTTGAAGTTATGGTCATTTTTACACTTGTTAGCATAACATGTCAGCATCATTTGGAGTGCTAAATAATGGAGATCAGTGCAGTCAGTCACTGATACATCTGGTTCATCATCATTAACCTGTGCACCAACCGAATTAACCTGTGCACACTGCACTTATCCTTTCTAGTCAATGTAGCCTGGTATAGTATGTGGTAATAAACAGCACCAAAAAGGAATAATGCTGCAAACTGCCAAACTGCAAAGTGCACTATATTAGCAAAAGTATGTGGACACCTGAACATTGGCCTTCCTCAAACTGTTGCCACAAAGTTGGAGGCACAATACAAAAAACACCCTTCCTGTTCAAAAAGGGTGCCTGGGATTTTGAAGTGAAACTCAGATTTTATCTCAAATAAAATTAAATAAACTTTTTTTTAAACCTACAATGAGTCCTGAAGCATGGAATCATTTGGAAAATAATTAATTAAGAAAGGTGAACATTGATATAACCAATACAGCAGAATGTATATAGGCTGTTTACATGCATGTACAGTATGTATAGGCATGTGTCTAACAGGTTTGCTCTCCTTAGTGAAGCACCCGCTGAGAGTCTTGAAAAAGCTTGGCTATAGGAGACTCTATCTTATGGCATGTGTAATTAGCTAGGCCTTTAGGGGCACCAACAGCACTAGTTAGGTGTTAGGAACCAGTTAGGAGCCAGAGCACTGGACATAGCAGGTAATCTTAGGGTCTTAGGCAAGCATAGGTTTTCAAAAGTAGTTTTTCACATAGGAGCTAATGATATACAACTTTGTCAGAAGTTACGAAGAGTAACATTGTAGAGGTGTGTAAATTATGCAATGTCAGATGCAGTAATATGCTTGGGCCCCATCCCAATGTGGCGTGGCGATGTAGCTTACAGCAGGTTATGGTCGCTGCAGGATGTCCAGGTGGTGCTCCAAAACCCATGTGGACTTTATAAAAAATTTGAGCATTTTTGAGGGCAAGGCTGGCCTTTTAGGGTGGGATGGTATACATCCAACTCAGGAAGGTGCTACTCTCATTTCTTGCAGCATAGCAGACAGTCTCAGAACAGGCCCAGTTAATCGATGACAATCCAGATCCAAGGCCAGAGAGCAGACAAGCAGGCTAAACTGACCATCTTTACTGCACAGAGTTGTCATTCAGGTTCCACTATATTGAGACTGTGTCTGTTCCCCGAACTATAAAAAAAAATGTGAAAATATTCCGAAAGATTGTTTTAGTAACCTAATTAACACAAAATTTGATCTTACTGAATACACAGACAGCACCTATGATCTGAAGCTAAGAGTGTTAAATATTAGATCTCTTACATCTAAAGCGCTTATTATTAATGAAACTATTATTGATCATGAGTTTAATGTACTGTGTTTAACAGAAACATGGATTAAACTTAATGAGTATGTAGCATTAAATGAAGCTAGTCCTACCGATACAGTTATATACATTAGCCCCATCTAACTGGCAGAGGAGGAGGTTTTGCAGTTATTTATAAGAATATCTAGGTGTCACACAAAAGCCTAGTCATAATTTCAACACATTTGAAGTTCATTGTATACCCCCAATACCAAAAAAGTTGGGACGCTGTGTAAAATGTAAAAAAATGTAAATAAAAACAGAATGCAATGATTTGCAAATCTCATAAACCCATATGTTATTCACAATCATAGAAAACATATCAAATGTTTAAACTGAGTAAATGTACAATATACTTTTTCACAGATTGGTAAACCTCTGCCATCTTTACATCTGAAAGACTCTGCCTCCCTAAGGTACTCCTTTTATACCCAATCATGTTACTGATCTGTTGCCAATTAACATCCAGCTGCTTCTTTTAGTAACACTTACTTTTCCAGCCTTTTGTTACCCCTGTCCCAAATTTTTGAGATGTGTTGCTTCCATCAAATTCAAAATTACCTTATTTGTTTTCTTAAAATGGTACATTTACTCAGTTTAAACATTTGATATGTTTCTATATTCTATTGTGAATATCATATGGGTTATGAGATTTGCAAATCATAACATTCTGTTTTTATTTACATTTATTTACATTTTTCACAGCATCCCAAATTTTTTGCAATTGTACTAACATAATGTATGTAGCCACAAGAAATAAGTCTACCCAGTTGATTCTGCTAATCATTATTTACATACCTCCAGGGCCATATTCTGAATTCGTTTGTGAATATGCAGATTTCATCTCTAACCTGGTTGTTTCTTTAGACAAACCATTAATTGTTGGAGACTTTAATATTCATTTTGATAACCTGCAAGACCCTCTCAGAAAAACTTAAATGGCATTAAACTACATCGGTAGTATTTCAAACAGCATGGAAGGAGAGCCTCTTGAGCTATAGAAAATCTCTTAGTGCTACTAGATCATTGTATCTGTCATATCACAGCAAACCAGCGACTCCATTTCCCAGAATGCACCACCATCTACAAACATGGCCGAAGAGGGCTACACTTCTCACACACACACACACACACACACACACACACACACACACACACACACACACACACACACACACACACACACACATGTTCACCTTCTCCGGAGTTCTAATCAGAGACACCTGCTCCCATTTCCACTCACAATCACACCACACATAAAAGAGACTGTTCAAACACTAAATTTTTGCGAAGTATGCGCTCAGTTGCTTTGTCTCTGTTGTTAACCAAGCCTTATATCGTGTCTGTTTATTCTGGTTTTTTGACTTTGCTTATGTTTATGACTTTGCCCTGCCCTGTTTGTGCTGTTTGAATGATCTCCTGACCTCTGCCTGTTCATGATTATTGACTTCTGCCTTATCCTTTGGACTTGTTGTTGTTGTTGTTGTTGTTGTTGTTGTTGTATTAAACTGTCATACCGGCATTTGCTTCTGTCTGCGCCTCCATTACGTGACAGTATCTCTTCACCCTAATAGATGATAACAAAAATAACCCTAGATTCTTATTTAATAATGTAGCAAAATAAACTAGGAATAAGATCACCACAGAAACATGCACACCATCAATATGTAGCAGCAATGACTTTTTTCAGTAACAAAATTTTAAATATCAGGCAAAGAATTCAGACTGTTAATTTAATGCTATGCAATTTGATAATGAAATTGCACTTAGAAAGGAACTTTGTTATCGTCAGCATTGTCAACAGTTAATAATTGATCCTTTTTTCCCTCATGTATAAAACATTCATGCTGTTACAGTGGCAAAAACATTGTTTGGTTCATTGTCAAATTAATTTCACAGTATTTCAAGCATAGGAACAACCATTATGGTGGCACTGCTTGAAGTTATGTACAACAGGACCCATTTATGGACATAAATAACATCTTTTGATTATTCCAGTTCAGATTTAAACACCTAAAATGTTCAAAAGGATTACATGTTACATTACATTACAGTAAGAAACCATATGCATTACTATGATCCATTCCCTAATTTATACAGTTGTTGCAACAATGAATGAATTATTAAACAAATATGTTATTAGTCTAGATTTAAACACTGAAACTGTCTATGTCTATCCCGAACACTAGGCTGCTCCCTAACTGTGGGGCTTTATAAGAGAAAGCTCTGCTCCCTGCTGTAGACTGTAGACTATTCGAGGTACCAATAAATAGCCTACACTTAGGTACTGCTGAGTGAAACCATTCAGTGTTTAAAAATACAATAATAATATTTTGTAATCAAAGTAAAATTGATTTGGAGACAATGCCAGGTGGATAAGATAGGGGTGATATGGACATATCTTCTGGTTCTAATAAGGACTCTTGCTGCTGCATTCTGGACTAACTGAAGCTTCTTTATGCACCTACTGGTACATCCAGACAGTAAGGAATTACAATAATCCAACCTAGAGGTAACAAAAGCATGAACTAGCTTTTCTGCATCATGTAGTGACATTATATTTCTTATTTTAGCAATATTGCAATATTTTTGATATGAAAGAAGGCTATTCTAATAATATTATCTACATGAGCTTCAAATGAAAGACTGGAGTCAATAATCACACCAAGGTCTTTTACTGCTGCACATGAT
>JANDJT010000050.1:11799315-11809524 GCA_024331685.1 Stegophilus panzeri
ATTCAGGTTGCCTTTGTTTTATCTTAGATTTTGTTTTAATTTCTGAAACAATTTAGTATGAGATATACACAAAAACAAGAAATCAGTAAGGGGCAGAGCACTGTATCTGCATAACTATGACTTAAAACAGTCCTAAAAGTAGACAAATTGATAACAATTAAATAAATGAGACAATCTTATCTTATTTACTTATCGTGGAAAATGATCCAAATTACACATCTCTGAGTGACAAATGTAAGTGAACCTTTGCTTTCAGTGTCTAGTGTGATGCCCTTGTGAAGCAATAACTGCAACCAAATATTTCTGATAGATGTTGATCAGTCCTGCACATCGGATTGGAGGAATTTTGGCCCATTCCATAGTACAAAAGAGTTTAAACTCTGGGATGTTGGTGGGTTTCCTCACACTAACTGCATGCTTTGGGTCCTTCCATAACATTTCTATTGGATTAAGGTCAGGACTTGGCCATTCCAAAACCTTAACTTTATTCTTCCTTAACCATTCTTGGGTAGAACGATTTGTGTGCTTAGGGCCGTTGTCTTGCTGCATGGACCCATTTTCTCTTGATCGTGGACAGATGTCCGGATTCATATCATGGACAAACGGCCGGACATTTTCCTTTAGAATTTGTGGATATAATTCAGAATTAATTGCTCCATCAATGATGGAAAGCCATCCTGGCACAGATGCAGCAAAACAGGCCCAATCCATGATACTACCACCACCATGTTTCATAGATGGGATAAGGTTCTTATGCTGGAACGCAGTGTTTTCCTTTCTCCAAACATAGTACTTCTCATTTAAAACAAAATCTACTATTTCTTTCTCATCCATCAAAAAACATTTTTCCAATAGCCTTCTGGCGTGACATGATTGTTAGCAAACTGCAGACAGGCAGCAATGTTCTTTTTGGAGAGCAGTTACTTTCCCCTTGCAACCTTGCCATGCACACCATTGTTGTTCAGTGTTCTCCTGATAGTGGACTCATGAACATTAACAATAGCTAATGTGAGAAAGGCCTTTAGTTGCTTAGAAGTTGCCCTGGGTTTCTGGGAGTGACAACACCTGTTTTGCATATTGGTGCTGTTGTGAGGGATTCTATTCAGGGGGTTGAATAATTTTGAAACTAGAGAAATCATAATAAGTTGCATTTTACGTGGAATTTGGGGGAACCACTTGAAGCATTCATTGTGTTGAACTATTTCAATTGCTTTTGTTTGATTTGTTTATTGCAAACAGCTGAAAGTCTGTAAATTTTGACAATAAACTGGATTTGCAATGGAGTCCAGCCATACACCAGCTCCAAGGGACAGAACCCTGTAGAAGTGTGGGGCACCTCTTAGTAAGCAAAAAGCAGAAATGGCAGTCATTTATCCCAGTCCTCTCCAGTGTCACTGACAAACTTCCTCAACATGTTCTTGAGGGTTTGAATGAATCTTTCCACAAGTCTGTCCGTCTGTGGGTGATAAGGACTGGTTTGAATGGGGGTAATACAGAACTGTCGGTGGAGTAGCTTCAACTACTATCAGCTGGGAGAAGTAATATGTAATGAAAATGAGTGCATGTGTGAAATGGAGCGGGAGCATAGACCCAACTATGCACCATAGGGAATCGCTAAACAACTGTGTTTATGGGGAGATGACGTGAAGTTAACTAGATGGGGGCGGGAGTGCAAATGCTGTCCCAACCAGGGAAAGAGTCCTCTGTCACATTACACCTCCCAGCTTTGTTCCAACCCTTAAACTGGAACAGTCGTATGGTATAGTTGGGGAAGTATGTATTGGATGCGTCAACATTTTTTTCAGTCAATATATTTCCAGTTAGGGTATTCACATTACATTTTCATCAGACTTCAGTATTAACTCAAGAAATCCGGAAATATAAAGAATTCACAACATTAAAGTCCATAAATAAAGTTATGTGTAATAAAGTGGAATGACACAGGAAAAAAAGTATTGAACACACTAACTGAAATTTATTTAATACTTAGTGGAGAAGCCTTTGTTTGTAATGAAAGCTTCAAGATGCTTATTGTATGAAGAAATGAATCGGCCACAGAATTCAGGTGTGATTTTGGCCTATTCTTCGAAACATATTGTGTTTAAATCTTGTTCAATTGGATTCAAGTCAGGTGATTGACTGGGCCATTCCAAAGCCTTAATGTTATTTCTCTGAAACCAATTGAGAGTTTCCTTTGCTGTATGCTTTGGATCGTTGTCCTGCTGGAAGATCCACCCACATCTCATCTTCATCACCCTGGTGGATGGCAGCAGATTCTTCTCAAGAATCTCCTGGTAAAGGGCTCCATTCATCGTTCCTTCAATTATATGAAGTCTGCCAGTACCATGCGATGAAAAACAGCCCCACACCATGATGCTTCCACCTTCAAACTTCACTGTTGGTATAGTGTTTTAAGGGTGATGTGCAGTCCCATTTCTTCTCCAAACATGGTGTGTAGTATGACAGCCAAAAAGTTACATTTTGCTCTCGTCTGATCAGACTACACTCTCCCAGTATTTCATAGACTTGTCCAAATGAGTAGCAAACTTTAAACAAGCTTCGACATGCCTTTTCTTTAGTAATGGAGTCTTGCGGGGTGAGCATGAGCTGTGGAGTGCATTGCCTATTGTTTTCTCTGTGACAATGGCACCTGCTGCCTAAAAGTGTTTCTGGAGTTCTTTCCGAGTGATCCTTGGCTCTTGGGCTACTCTTCTGACTATTCTTCTGACTCCCTTGTCAGAAATCTTGCGATTAGCTCCTGTGCATTGCTGGTTGATGACGGAGTGATGTTGCTTCCACTTGTGGATAATGGCCCCAATGGTGCTCACTGGACAATTCAGAAGTTTTGAAATACATCTGTATCCAAATCCATCAATATGTTTTGCAACAATAAGGTTGTGAATGGCTTGGGAGAGCTCTTTGCTTTTACCCATCATGAGATGTTTCTTGTGTGAGACCTTGGTAACAAAAAGCCTTTTTATAGACCATCAATTTACTAACCCACTGATATTAATTTTGCACAGATAGGGGATATAATTACTTATGGATTTCAGCTGGTTCCTTGTCTTTCCTTGCTTTGGAGAACTGCTTTTTCTTGTGTTCAATACATTTTTCCTGTGTCATTCCACTTTATTACACTTAACTTTATTTATGGACTTTAATGTTGTGAATTCTTTATATTTCTGGATTTCTTGAGTTAATACTGATGTTTAATACTGATGTGTAAATTTCATAAGAATAACCTCATTGGAAATATATTTACTGAAAAAAATGTTGACGTGTTCAATTCTTATTTCCCCCACTGTAGGTATCCAGGTGATTGCTCAATGATGTGTCTCAAAGTCAAATTTTCTTTCCAGCAAGTAGTACCGGAGGCTATCCACGGCCCACTTGATGGCTAGGTACTCTTTCTCTATGGTGGAATAACATGTCTCTCTGGGCAGAAGCTTATGGCTGAGTTAGAGTATTAGTTGATCAATTCCAAGTAATGCTATTATGCAAAAACTGTGTGATGAGATAAGCTTACAGGTGAGGTAGAGTAAAGGTTGCTTCTGGCCAACATCCCCTTGGGCCAGCACTGCTCCAATCCCCTTGGCAGAGGCATCCACCTGAACTATGAACCTTTTGATGAAGCAAGGGCTCCTCAAGACTGGAGATGTGCACAGATGATGTTTTAATTGTGTGAAGGCCTGCTCATAGTCCTCTGTCCAGGTTACCGGATTCTTCACAGCTTTAGTGGTCAGGTTAGTCAGGGGTTTGCAGATTTGCAGTGGTGATAGTGCATAGAAGGGAGGCTTCAGAGTACCAGGTTGCATAGTCACATATGACCATAATGTATTGGTTCCCGGCACTGTTCCTCTCCAGCGGTCCAACTATATCCATGTCAGTCTATTGGAATGCATTGGAGATCACTGATAATGAATACAGTGGAGCTATGACTGACCTGTTAACAACACTTGTTTTCTGACAGTCAGGGCATGTGGAACAATATGTGAGCACGTCTGTATACATTGGTGGACATTAGAAGTGGTCATACATGGCAAGATATATGCCAAACATGCTGCGATCCATGCAGAAACATGAGTGTCTGAGGGTGGAAATGAGTATGGATATGACTGTCCCTCCTGGTAAGAAGCAAACCACCACCAAGAATGTAAAGACTCATGAGGATTGATAAAAGAGCCTTGTGTGATTGTGTTTGCCAAAGGCTGCTGAAATGTGATGACAGTTTGGCTGATCTAGCAGTATGAAGCAGCCACAAGAGCAGTTTCTGTGGCGTGTGCCATTTTGAACCCAAACTGGTTAGAATCAGGGAGGTTATTCTTTGTAAGATAGAGAGACAACTGATTATATACACAAAGAAAAGAGAGAAGTTATACCAGGTTATAACCCAGTTATAACCGAGAAGTAGTTGCTGATTCTGAGATATCTATTGTGGGTTTCTTCAGAATGGGTGCATATCAGACAGTTACATGTGATTTGTCTCTGCTAAAATGTCTTGAGACATTTTTACTAATAAATCACAGAGTTTAATCTGGAGTCATGTCCACTAGTTTTGTCAAAACCTGACTCAACATGCTAAGATGTTCTGGATAAAGTGCTATTTTATAAGTTATCGAATAATGAGGGTGGAAGCAATATTGTTAAAATTAAAACACATTTGCCTTGATTAATGTAATAATTACTACTAGGACTACTCATACAGCAAAATATTGGCAACATATTAGATTTCAATTATATATTTGAATGACTGTCTTTTTTTTAAATTGCCTCTTGCTTTTATGTTACATTGCAGTGCAGTTCACAGCAAATAAACAAAATGTGATCTACTTCTTCAGTCTGCAATTTCTATCCCCAGTATTTTTTCAGGCTTAATGGCAGTGTTCTATTATAATTGAAAAGCCCCATCTTTGACATTTCTATTTTAAAAAATCTGCAACATTGGAGGCATGAACTAATATTAATATTCTGAATTGCACAAGGTGACGTAAGTATCTGTTGAATTTAAATTGCCAACTCTGAGTGGAGAAGCCCACAGAGAAGGTTGTGTTTGTTTAATGTTTTTTTAAATTTTTATTTAGAAAAGTATTCACTTATTTTGAATTAAATAAATAAATAATGAATATAAGTCTCCTTAAAAATAGCTAAATTAAATAAAACAGTGCTTTGTATGTTTCACAATTTCTTCAGTAGTGAACATTATCTCCATTAAAATAATGGTCAGGTTGTTAATTAGTCAGCTGTTGTCCCACCTAATAACAACTTATTGAGTTATTAATTTTGAAATTAGAAAAAGGAGCAATAAAATTACCGGAATGTAATGTAGCACCAAAAAGTAACAATAAAGTAAGTACTAATGTGTAGTGATGGTGGAAATGGACATTTTCAATGCTTGTGCTATTTACTTATAACCACTTCCCATTTTGTGAAGATCAACAACCTTTTGCTGCACATCACAGCTATATTCCTTTGTCTTACCTACTGTTATGAATGACTAAGGGAATTTGGCCTACGTGTTGCAGTGTTACACCCCTGTGAAACAGGAAGTCATGGTTGAACATGGTTGAAGAATATTTTGCCTCTAGTTACATGAGTGATACTGTTTCATCTTTACACTCATTGGGTCTAAGAACATTTTCAATCGCATGGATGTATTTCAACAACATGATGGTTGACTACTGATTCCTGAAAAGGTTCTCTTACAGATTTTGCACATTAAAGTCACCAGCCCCTCCAGTAAGTATAGTCTAGACCACTTTAGCCAGAGTTTAGACTTGTTTAGAGGGGCAGTTAAGAGAATGGTATAGAATGAGCAAACCATGTGAATGTGGGCAAATGAATATTTATCACCGCCTGAACATTTTGAGTGGCAAGGATCCCTATTTTGTAATGTTTATTCATAAAGGGATTATGTAAAATAGCCAGGGGGTGTGTTGATACATTCAGACAGTTCCTAATGTTCAGAAAACCTTAGTGGTGGTGCTGAATGGAAGATTGTTTTGGGAATAAAAAGGAATGACATTTATTCCCTACAGAGAAAAGCCTTGGTCCCATCGCAATCTGTTCCTGCATGTAACATGCATGCATGTGTGTCTGTCTCTGGTCTCTGTCTCTTTGTATTCCACTGTGTATTTTGGAAGAGAGTGTGTGTGTGTGTGTGTGTGTGTGTGTGTGTGTGTGAGTGTGTGTGTGTGTGTGGGTGTGTGTGTGGGCGGGTGGTGTTTGTGGGTGTGTGTCAGGGAGAGGGAGGGGTTATGGGTTGCAAGTCCATTTGTGTTTAGAGGCCAGATGGGATCACATCACAGACCTGTCCCTAACCAAGCAGTAGCACATGTTCTTTGACAGGCCTTCTGTTCATCCTCCTCTATCTTCTCTCTGTTTCTCTTGTTCTTCCTTTTTTCACCTCAGTAACCTCATGCTGAAAGCAGTGATATTCCCTTTTATCTCTCTTTTACAGCTTTCTTTGTCCTTCCCTCTTCTCCCTGCCTGATTGGTCACTGGTCATGCAAACATTCTACTAGACAGATCAAAGTCATCAAGGTTGTATGGTAGGTAGTCCTTAATTTAGTTTAGATGCCTGATCTTTCATAGATCTGCTAATCTGGTAATTAAGTTATTAGAAATTACAAATTATATATGTATATTACAGATAATTTGTATATTTAGCAATTCCTGAAAAGAAGTTAAAGACTGCAAACACTGCATACCCTGACAGCAAATATGTTTAGGCTGGATGACCATGGGAGTCATAAAATAGTCCTTGCAACTGAATCCATAATGCAGACCTATGCCAATTCAGGCCATGCAGCTGCTAATGACACCAACCAATGTTAGTCTGCAAAATCAACGCACATGGGCCAGATCTATTGAACGATGCATGTTATAAAAAGTAACAAAATGTACAGAAAGCTGATTTTATGTATATCTATCAGCAAATTGCAACTTTTGTTTTGGTATACTCTGTTACATTTGTATTTAGCAACTAACATGACATCAGCAATTTACTTTTAATTAATTTTGTTTACATCATAGTTTTTAACCATTCATAGTTACATTTAATATTGTGGAACATCCACAAACCTATAAACATTTGTTCAACAACTATATACAGTTGTTCCCTCACTTTGTCTAGAAGTTAATAAGACATAAAAAGTTCCAGCTTTTTTCAGTCTTTTTATTGAGTCTTATCAGTCTTGTTATCTTGTAAAGTCCTTTGTCATCAGGACTTTCCTGTGGCAGAAAATTTAAAGAAACAGCTTTACATTTGAGAACACTTCTTTCTCCTTATAGAACACTTCACCATATCAATGTTTATATTATAATCAACTACAGGTTGGTGTGATGTAGATTGACGCAACACACCTAGTCATTTTCCCACCAATCATCTTGAGACTTTGACTCTGGCTTGCGTTTACACTTAACCCTGTTCAATCCTGTTCGATCGTGATAAATTCCCTGTTAAAAGTGCATCCTGACTTGATACAGGAATAAGATGTAATGTATATAGACAGAACTTGGTTCTTGGATGGTTCCTCAAAGGTTCTTTGGACGGTTAACAGGTCTACTTGAAATCTTCTGTTATCAGGTTCAACGTAGAACTTTTCAGGAGAGGCTGTTACTGTTACCACCCTAGAGAAGATTATTTTCCTACAACTGCACATCTCAAAGGGTTTGGTTCCTCTTATACCACAGTTTTACCTCAGAGCTTCACCATAGCAATTATTATACATTTTTAGAGTTTTGCATATTTTCTGAATGCCTATGTATTTTAATACATAGGCATTTACTTCCTTATTTATATATGATTTTGAAACTGATATCAAATATAAGACTACATCAAATTGTCTTCATGATCACAAAAAACTTGAAGTAGATGCGTACCTCTTGACTATTCCCTCACATTCAGCACTTTGTCTCCATTTAGGGATGGATTCTTACATCATTATTTTTTCCTGAGATGAAATTCTGTGGTTTGTAAATGACACATTTATAACAAATTAACAAAACTTTGTAAATTTTTGCCATGTTTTTGGCCTAAAAAGCCTTCACAAGAGACAGTGTGTAGTGAGTAGCTTTCACAAGAGATAGTGTGTAGTAGAGAAGTGTATTTCTAGTCTTTTATGTGTGCTGTTGGATAAATATGTAATAACAGGGAACCCCACGCCAACGCACCCGTCTCATGAACATACCCATTTATACACAAAAGCACAATCTTTACTCCCTTCAAGTACAAACCTTCTGGTGACAGATTTTAGGGAAGTTGAATTAGTCTTTGGCTATAAAATATACTGTCTGGTCTGCAAGACTGAAAGAGCTGGCATGAGAATGAGGATGTTTCCTTATGTCACTGAAAGTATGACTCTAATGGTGCATTTTTGAAGGCAAAAGAGTGATACTGAATGAGAGGGGAAAATACAGAAAGAAAGAGAGAGATGAGAGAAATGTAGATTAGAGCCACCACAGAGTGATCAGAAGTAATTTCACTCCGATGCCTTTTTGCTTAGCTATCTTTTCAAATATGCTCTCCTTTGCTTTTCATCTCAGCTGAGTATGGGAGAGAATACTGATGGTTGTTATGCTTCTGATGTGGGCTGATTCAGCTCTGCTCTTTTGTCATTGTTTCCACTGCTTTTCATTTCATCTTAAAGTGCTACTTCAAAAGTTGACCTTCTTCACTCTAGTAAAAGAGGAAGATGACAGGGAAATGGAATGTACAGGCAGATGAAAGTGAGAAAAGGAGACAAGTAAACATTGTGATGTGATCAGTGGTGTCTCCTGGTGCTGATGAGGATTCAGACAATGCTTTAACCTTGTGTTGTTTTTTTTTCCCATGGAAGAGGACTCCAAAGTCAAACTACATAACTGGCATGACACATGATGCACTGTAGCACACGTTCCACTGATAGTTTGTACCACATTGATTGAAGGGTAGATCAGACTTGATTGAGTATGATCTCCCCTTCAATCAATCAATAGATCAATCTTGATTGAGTAGATCAGACTTGATCAATAGATCAGACTTGATTGAGTATGATCTCTCTCTCTCTCTCTATCTCTCTCTCTCTGTCTCTCCTTTTCTCCTCTAATTTCAACTTTGTTGGCAGGTCTACACCATAGTTCCTATCTAAGTGCACCTGATAGGACATTGGCATGCTGGAAGGGTCTCAGGTTCTTCAGTTTAAATGAATATGGAACGTGAGGAATCCATTTCAACAAAGCCTCCTATTCTCCTCTCTCAAAGAGGCCACTGCTAGCAGTGGAAATATTTGACATATGAACAGCAGAGCAAAAGAAGTACGAGGCAGTCCTTCATTATCCTTCATTATAGTTTCTCCTGGTCTATATATATATATATATATATATATATATATATATATATACACAAAGAAAAAACATGCATAATATGTTTAAGATAAATTATTTCCTGCTAAAGCTAGAGTTGGGTTGGAGATGTTTGGCCATACAATGCATGCTGCATGCCATTCACCCCACTGCTCTGGCAAAAGTTTGCAACCTTAAAGCAATTCACATTGAGAGAGAAAGAGCGGACCTATGCATTTATTGTTGTTTTGTCTGCATTCCAGTTTCACACACTAAGACTGACAGTGCTATAACTAAATAAAAGAAATTAGTTGGAATGGGTTGACTCAAAATAAAAAAAGTAGAACTCGACACAAACAATGACAATCAGGATGCCTCATCTGCTAGCATGTCTGGTCCTTTTTGTTACTGATTTCACACAGACGCAGAGGCATACAAAATGAGGTTAAAATATTAAAGAAAATATTAATTACATTCAGGAGAATTGTTGGGTGTGGGGGCATCCTCTAGAGGGGTTCTCTTTTAAGAAACTTAGGGTACGTTTACACAAAAATGATGTACTAAAAACGGAAAAGGTTTTTCCATTGCAATTTTGAAAAGTTTCAAATACAGACGACAATGTTGTCAAAACAATCCCCGTTCCCACAGAACTGCGAAAATGACTAAAAATGTTGTATAATGCATGCCAGGCCAGTAGTTGGTGATGTCATTTAGTAAAGAAACACTACGCGCCTGCACACATAAGCATTCACGTCAACGTGTCTGCCATATTCTGCCATATACACAATTCTTTTTTTCAGATCCTCAGAGTGTTCTTTGCCATGAGGTGCCATGTTGAACTTCCAGTGACCAGTATGAGGGAGTGTGAGAGCGATGACACCAAATTTA
>JANDJT010000050.1:11815248-11832288 GCA_024331685.1 Stegophilus panzeri
TATATATATGCTCCTAGATCGATACATTTTCAAGGAATATTTTCCATTTGGGATTCAACCGCTAGCTTGTATGGCTTCAATTTGTCTCTTATGAATGAAGTGACATTAATGTCTTTTTAATGATGTTTATGTCTTGTAATGTCTATTAATGTCTTTTTACAGTATGTTTTGTTTGATCATTACAAGTACATCTTGTTTGATCTAGAGAGATGCACAATTTTTTTTTCTCATTTCAGTTTAGGAAACTAATCAGTTTTCTGACTGTGCTATAGTTTATATTAATAAATGAAATATAAAATTCTTCCATTCAGCTCTCAAAACTACCTTAACACATATCATGCCATGTGTCCCCTTTACACAAGTTCTGAGCTCTATTTCTCTAAATCCCTTCAATGGACACATTTCTAGTTCCTTCTCAGTTAATTAAATGCCTAAAAAGGCCTCTTCTTTTGGATCAAATACTTTTTTTTTTTTTTTCCAGTTTTCTTTCTTATTTGTCCCTGAGTATGTGCTCATACAAATCATCCTCTTATTTCATTCTTAAGTGAAACATTAATTGTTACATAAAGTGATAATTCCAGTTTAATGCTATGATTAGTCCAGGCATGACAGGAGGAATGTGTGTGAAACCGCCAAGTGCAGTTGACAAATAGGGCTAGGCACAGATGGATGGAGTTAAATGGAGATGAATGGAACTGGTTATGGTATGAGTCGCAAGGGATTCTGATTTTAAGGAGATGCATTTGAAAAGAGCTTTGGGAAGCCACAGCTCAATGATGGTACAGATGGTTCAAGATCCAATTTAGCATGCCAAGGGAAAGATTTTGGGGTTTTACAGTTTATGTATTGTACAGTGAGGCTTTTTATACACTGTGCAAACAAACCCCATTCCAACAGTACAATGAATAACATGCCCTTTTTTATAGATAGATTAGATTTCAGACAGTGAAAAACATTCTTAACTCTGGTTATACCCCTTTTATTTTTACAGACCTCATTATAAAACTCATTACAAAATATATTGTTCAAGAAACAAAAAAGTTGAGCCTTCATTGGTGTCCATTGTTAGCTTTAAGTGAATAATTCTTAGGCATAGCTTTAGAATCACTACATCATGACAACAGTCTCTACTCCATGGTTTTTGCTTTTTGTTGATCTATTAACACAAATACATACAGTATATTGATTTGTCTGATGCACAGGCACACTGCAGTCAGTATACATCCATTTTTGCAGTGAGATTAAAAAATACCTTCACTGCTAAAATATTTTTTTCCTTTTTCATGAATTAATTTAACTGAGCTTCAGGAGTCTTATCTGTTGTGTAAAGCATTCATTCATTAATTCATTCATTCATCCTATTCATCTGATTCATCCAATCCATCCTTGTCAGGTTTGTGGTTGATCCAGAGCCTAGCCTGAGAATGTTGGGAACATGGTGGGAGAAGAGAATCATGTACACATTCACACATTCATTCTAGGGAAAATTTAGTATAGCCACCTACCAGCATGTTTTTGCAAAGTTGGAGGAAAAGTTGAGAATCCAGAGGAAACCCATACAGACATGGGGAAACCATGCAAAGAAAAGGCCAATTTATACTTTTGCATTAATGCATATTTGCATATTTATGTCACTATACATTCGGGATCTCTTTGGTGCTACGTGTCAGGTAAATGCTGATTGGTTTTGAGGCCTGTCTGATTGCATACACGAAAACAGTTTGATAAAACATTGCAATTATGTTACTTATGTGGGTTTTAGTCAAATTCAGATTAATATTCTTTCGAGTAATACTGCACAAGTATATCTGAACTGCAAACAATAAAATGCTAAACAAAGTCTGAACAGTACATTTTCCCTCATCACATTCAAAACTGGCTGTCTTCTGTAGATGAGCTTATGCTCCGAAACTGCTTTCTAAAAATGTAGTCCATTAAAAACTTTAAAGCAGCTTGCGACATAAACGAATGAACTCACATACGAAACAGCTAGTATAAATGAACACAAGCAATTTCCCCTGAATTTCTTGTTTACTTCACACATGGTGGTATAATCAAATATAGCCTGTATAGTAATTTATTTACAGAAAACTACAATTGTGATATTGTGTTAGTATAAATATATTATATAAAGTATATGGCATTATAATGGCTGTAGTTAATTATAATGGCTAGTTAATCCTACAGGATCACATACTTTACTGAGGGTGAATTACAGTAATGTGGGTTACCTAAGCGCCATTTTGTGTATGTTTTCAAGCAAATGAAAGTCTATACTATGGGTTAACTATGGCTGTGCTCAAAATCAAATGTCATACCAATCATATGCAAAATACCAATCATAGATTAGCATGGAACAATCTTCAAATAGGAAGCACCCTGCATGAAGACCACCCAAACATCAGTGATATAGTGTTTAGACAAAATTAATTAAAAGGTATAAATTTCTTATAAATAAACAATCCTGCTGGTTTTTGATCAGGATATGTTTATGATTATGTTTGTTCATAAAAATATCACAATATGGTGTAAATATACTCTATATTTGTTATTTCAGTTAAATCTATTGTCCTGCTTTAGGAAATATGGTTAGAAAATATAGCATGATTTGCCTAATGTGGGACAGTTGTAAAAAGTACTTCAGTCAGGATAGATGTGTGGAGGGGCATGGAAGGTGCAATTCCAGTGGTTATTTAAAGGGTTTTTAGTCTTCTAATGCAATTTTAGATATTTAAGGTGAAAGGCAAATTATATTCAATAACTGGGGGTAGCTGCATCTCTGTGTAGCAAGTGATTTGCCTGTAATGACTATGCCACCCCGAGAAAGTGGTCTCAGTGCGTCTGGAAAATATGGTCTCATTCCCTCAACAGCAGTTCAAATAAAAATGTTGCATGCTGTTAAAGGCATACCCTCCCAAGGTCCCTTACTCAAATTACCTCCTGTATGTAAATAAGGTACATCCTTCCACAAACATCAAATGGTCATCACAAACAACACCATTTGGTAGACCACATAGCATCTGGGTATTTAGGGGAAAGCTGGCCAAAGATTCGGGAAATCTGTAGATAGATCTCCCGCACAATCACTGTGTGAAGTTTTTCTCTACCAGATAGGCACATTTTGACTCTCTTATGTTGTATTATTATACTTGGAATTTGATTGTAATGTAATGTTGAATGTAATTCTTTCTTATTATTAATAATAGTAGTATTGGATTTGGATGTGTTCATACCTGGTTAAATAAATGATTAGACTTGATTATATTCTGTGTCATGTAATGGAGGCTGAGACGGAAGCAACTGCAGGTATGGCAGTTTAATCAAACAATAAGCAGTCCAAATTATCAAGCAGAAATCAAAGTACAAGGCAGGCAAGGGTCAAAAGGCAAACAGGCTAAACTAGGTAGGGAAGAGAATCGAGGTCAACAGAGTAAACAAATTCAAAACCAGAAAAGCAAACACGAGATAAGGCTTGGAAATACGACAGAGACTAAGAAACTGAGCGTAATACTTCGCAAAGATATTTTTTGAAAACAGTCTCTTTATACTGTGGAGTGAGTGTGTGAGATTGGATGCATCTGTGCGTGATAGAATGAATGTGAGTGTTGTGGGAGTTGCAGTCCATGGTGGCCATGTTTGTAGGCCACAGTGCAGGATGGGAAATGTAGTCACTGGTTTGCCCCCACCCCCCAAAAAAAAAAAAAAAAAAAAATTCTCCCCTAGCGGTCCTGGCCCTCTTGGCTAAATGTCTTCACAGCCCCTCAGGTTCCAATGCAGGCATTGGCCGACAAGTAGCAGGTTCCTCAAGGAGCCGAGGAGCAGACATGAGACTAGGGCTGGTTTGCTGGGGTCATTAGGCAAGACCCAGGCTTGGGAAGTTGTGTCGTCAGCTTTACACAGGTGCTTGACTTGGTGGGCATTCTCGGTGATCAGAACTTGCTTGTCCATGTCAGTAGACTCGGGCATGATCAGAACTTGCTTGGCCGTGTCAGCAGACTCAGGCGTGAACAGATCTTGGTTGGTCATGATGGCTTCAGGCGTGAGCAGATCTTGGTTGGTCGTGACGTTGGCTTCAGGCATTAGCAGAACCTGGTTGGTCGTGATGTCGGCTTCAGGCTTTAGCAGAACCTGGTTGGTCGTGATGTTGGCTTCAGGCATTAGAAGAACCTGGTTGGTCGTGACGTCGGTTTCAGGCATGAGCAGAACCTGGTTGTTCGTGACATCATTTTCATTTTCAGGCGTGAGCAGAACCTGGTTGGTCGTGACATCGTTTTCAGGCATGAGCAGAACCTGGTTGGTCATGACATGGGTTTCAGGCATGAGGAGAACTTGGTTGGTCGTGACGTTGGTTTCAGGCGTGAGAACTTGGTTGGTCATGTCAACAGACTCAGGCATGAGCATAATTTGGTTGTCCGTGTTAGTGACCTTGGACTGGAACTTGGTGTGTGTGGTCGCCTCGTCGATCTCACACTGGAACTTGGCGTGGAAGGTCACATCATCGATCTCAGACTGGAACCTATCTTGGGAGGTCACCTCGTCGACCTTTAGCTGGAACTTGGCGTGGGAGGCCGTCTCTTCAACCTCGGACAGGACCTTGGCTTGGGAGGTCATCTCTTCGACCTCGGCCAGGAACTTGGCTTGGGAGGTTATCTCTTTGACCTCGGACAGGAACTTGCCTTTGGAGGTCATCTCTTCGACCTCAGAAAGGAACTTGGCTTGAGAAGTCACCTCTGACCTCTAATAGGAACTTGGCTTTATGTATGAGCTTTGGAGACGAGACAACCTCATGGGTCTCGTGCTGGGGCTCTGGGGAGAAGGTCGCCATGTTGACATCCAACTGAGGCTCTAGAGTTGAGACTACCTCGTGTGTCTCGAGCTGGAGCTCTGGGGAGGAGGTCACCATGTTGACCTCCAACTGGTGCTCTGGAGCTGAGACTACCTTGTGAGTCTGAGGTTGGAGCTCTGGAGAGGAGGTCATCACATTGACCTCCAGCTGGAGCTTGGCAGCTGAGACCACTTCATGGGTCTCAGGTTGGAGCTCTGGAGATGAGGACGCCACATTGACCTCCGGCTGGTGCTCGGCAGGTGAGCCCACCTTGTTGGTCTCAGGTTGGAGCTCTGGGGAGGAGGCCGCCCTGTTGACCTCCAACTGGGACTCTGGAGCTGAGGTCGCCACCTTGACCTCAGACGAGTGTTCAGCCGGTGAGACCATCTCATAGGACTCATGCTGGAACTCTGGGGAGGAGGTCGCCACATTGACCTCCGACTGGAGCTCAGCAGGTGAGACCACCTTGTGGGTCTCAGGTTGGAGCTCTGGGGAAGGTCACCACGTTGACCTCCGGCTGGAGTTCGACAGGTGAGACCACCTTGTAGGTTTCAGGCAGGAGTTCTGCTCTTGCTTTCTTGTGGAGCCATTTGTGGGCATGCCAGCTGCCCTTGAAACATTCCTGAGAGCAGAAATGTGATCCAGATATCCCAAGTTTACTACAGGTGGGACATTGTAGCTGGGTTTCTTTACAGCAGCCCTCGGTCTTGCAGGCCTGCATCACCTCCACCACTGCCCTGTCAGTCAGGGGCTGAAGCTGAGCTGTGGAGGCCACCCTGTTGATCCACTCATAGTAAGTGTGGAAAGGCAGATCATGCTGGTCCACTACACTGAGTCCTCTCAACAGTTCATCCAGGTTGCAGTTCTGCCCTGGATTCCCAAACTCCTTTAAAAATAGTTCCACAAACTGAGTTACTTGGGTGAGGGCACTGGACTCTGTACTGGCCAGATGCTGTGTCCATTGGTAGGCAAGGCCATAAAGCCAGGACACAAGGAACCTGAGCCACTGCCCTTTGACTGGCTTGGGGTTCGCCAGACTTGAAAAGTACA
Organism: Stegophilus panzeri; assembly: GCA_024331685.1. Lineage (NCBI taxonomy): Eukaryota > Metazoa > Chordata > Actinopteri > Siluriformes > Trichomycteridae > Stegophilus > Stegophilus panzeri. The sequence continues at coordinate 11,821,124 of JANDJT010000050.1, forward strand.
TTTGGCAGTGGAACAGGAACTGCCTCAGGTAGTCACACAATCCATAATTCGGATCCGGGAGGTCTATGTCAGTCCACTGGGTAAACTGGACTGACATGAAGGGTAGCCAGTCCATGGTGGCCATGTTTGTAGGCCGCAGTGCAGGATGGGAAATGTATTCACTGGTTTGCTGTGATATGACATTCTGACTTATTCTGAAATTATTGTCTCTAGTAGATTACGTTAAGTCCTTGTTACCGCAAATCTGCGACCAGGTTAGTGCAGGCTAAAATCCAGGTTTAGGTGGGGCATTGGGGCACACCAACTGAGATTTTAGAGTCCAGGCTAACAACTTGGCATTAAGTTAAGTGTACTTAGAATGTACAGGCTCAATATGAAATTTCCGTTTAGGACAACATAAAGTTGATCGACCAAGTCTAAATAGGATGAAGTCTAAACCTCTGATTATTGTAATATTCTTCTAGTTAATGTGTACATAGACTATGGCATGATTATATATGATGATGGCATGATTATAAGCTAATTTTACTCAGATAATATTGGTCTATCTCTGTAGATTTTAGTGGTCATGACCTCTGGCTAGAAATAATGTTATTATAATCAAGTGTTACTATCTAAGGGGACTAAGTAAAGTACTATTTAGAAAAAGGCAAGCATGGGCAGCCATCTAAATAGTATTAATCAATTACCTCTGGCTAATGACCAAGACTGGCGAGTTCTGGCGAGACTGGCGAGATCCGTGTACACGGCTGGCATGAGACTCTGAGCAACATGGAATCCGAATGAATGAATGAATTTAAAAGTATAGAATAAACTAGAATTAATCAAATGCAAAAGATCAAAAGTATCAAAATACAAATAATTAGGAAACAAATACAACGTTGAGGTTTTTACAATTGGAGTCAGATTTAATTTAAGAGAGAGTCAACAGAATTGGAATGACAAATTTAATAATCTAAATGTATTCACATTGCTTCGAAAAGACAAACACGTGGGAATTGTTCTACCACATCATTGAATATCGTCGTTGGACAGGTGAGTGGACCCCTACACTCACGAAGGTACATACAGAAATCATACAATAGCTTCTTTAATAGCTCTCCGGCTGTCCAAAACATTGGTGGTGTTGAAGTTGAGCTGTCCTTTCAGCACCATAGCGGCAGTCGCAGGAGGAGCGCTCTCTCTTTTGTGCGCCAGCCGCCGGCCTGTCGTCACAGTACCCCCCCTCCCCCAGCCTACAGTGTGTTGGGCCCATAGTGCGTCGCACCGTGAGAGGCTATCTGCGTTCCCATGTTGAGCTCCTGCCTGGTGTCGAACCTGGAAAGAGAAGTCCTGCAATGAAAGGAACCATCATGTTACCCTGGCGTTAGTGTCCTTGGCCTTGGCCATCTACTGCAGTGGTGCGTGGTCTGTCACCGGAGTGAAGTGTCGACCAGCCAGGTAATAGCGCAGCTCCTCAATGGCCCACTTTATTGGCAGGGCCTCTTTCTCATATTTCCTCTCAGCTGGGAACAGCTTCCTGCTGATGTAGAGGACTGGGTGTTCTTCTCTGTTGAAAGTCTGCGATAGTACCGTGCCCAGCCCGGTCTCTGATGCATCCGTATGTACTGCGAACGGTAGGGTGAAGTCTGGGTTACATAGTACTGGGGTGCTGGTGAGAGCCTCTTTCAGGGCTTGGAATGCCTGCTTCACCTCTGCAGACCATTTCACCTGGTCCGGTTGGCCCTTCTTTGTGAGATCTGAGAGGGGGGAGGCTACAGAGGAGAAGTTAGGCACGAATCTGCGGTAATACCTCGCCAACCCCAAGAAGGCACGTACCTGTTTTTTTTATGTAGGCCGTGGGTAGTCTTTAACCACCTCGATTTTCTTTGCTTGTGGTTTTAGTAGGCACCGGCCAATACGATATCCTAGGTACTGTCCCTCGGTCAGCCCTAGGTGACACTTTTTTGGGTTGGGTGTCAGCCTGGCCTTCTGGAGCTCCTTCAGGACCTCCCCCAGGTGGAACAGGTGATCCGACGAAGTGGAGGAGTGTATGACCACATCGTCCAGATAGGCAGCTGTGAATGCATGATGTGGTCACAGGACGATATCCATCAGCCTCTGGAATGTTGCGGGCACTCAGTGTAGCCCACAGGGGAGAACCCGGTACTGCCAGTGGCTGTTTGCCGTACTGAATGCTGTCTTTGGTCTTGCTTCTGGGGCCAGCGCTACTTGCCACTAACTTTTGTCAGGTCCAGTGTGGATATGAACCGAGCTCTCCCCAATCGCTCCACAAGGTCATCCACTAGGGGGATCATCCAGGGTCATCCTGGGTCAACCAGCAGGGGTTGTCGAATTCTGAGACCTGGTTCAGCTTCTGGAAGTCGTTGCCGAGGCGAATACTAAATGGTTGGAGAGAAAGTGCGCTGATGATTAGCCGCCAACCGCGTGTGTGTTGGCGGCCCTGCCTTGCAGCCACTCGCTCTCCGGCTGTCCAAAACATTGGTGGTGCTGAAGCGGAGCTGTCTTTTCAGCACCATAGCGGCAGTCGCGGGAGGGGCACTCTTTCTCTTTTGTGCGCCAGCCGCGGGCCTGTTATCACAATATATATATATATATATATATATATATATATATATATATATATATAGATAGATAGATAGATAGATAAATAAAACACATTGAGGGAAATAAGTATTGAAAGTGTCAAAAAAATTTCAGTAAATATATTGCCAATGAGGTTATTCACATGAAATTTTCATCAGACTTTGGTATTAAATCAAGAAATCTGGAAATATAAAGCATTCACAACATTAAAGTCCATAATTAAAGTTATGTGTAATAAAGTGGAATGACACAGGAAAAATGTATTGAACACACTAATAAAAAGCAGTTCTCCAAGGCAAGGTAAGGCAAGTGTCATATCACAGCAAACCAGTGACTACATTTCCCATCCTGCACAGCGGCCTACAAACATGGCTGCCATGAACTGCAATTCCCAGAACACTCACCTTCATTCTAATCACGCTCACCTGCATCCAATTCACAGCATAATCAGTACCACAGTTTAAAAGGACCTTCTATGCAGTCACTCTTTGTGAAGTATATGCTAAGTTACAGTTTGTTTCTGCTGTTACCAAGCCATGATACCTTGTTTGTTGATTCTGGTTTTGACGTTGTTCATGTTTTTGATCTTGTCTTTTTGCCTTGCCTTTTTGCCTTGCCTTGTTTGGACTGTTTGCCTGATTGCCTGACCTCTACCTGTCTTTGTTTATTGATTTTTGCCTGATCCTTTGTACTTCTTGTATTAAACTATCTAACCTACACTTGCTTCTGTCTCAGCCTCCTTTATGTGACCGCAAGGAACCAGTTGAACTCTGTAAGTAATTATACCCCCTGTCTCTGCAAATTAATATCAGCTGGGTTAGTAAATTGATGATCTATAAAAAAGCTTTTCATTACCCAGGTGTCACAAGAAACATCACATGATGGGTAAAAGCAAAGAGCTCTCCCAAGACCTTCCGAACCTTACTGTTGCAAAACATACTGATGGAATTGGATACAGACATATTTCAGAACTTCTGAATCTTCAAGTAAGTACCATTGGGGCTATTATCGACAAGTGGAAGCAACATCACTCCATCATCAATCGGCCATGCACAGAAGCTCCTCGCATGATTTCTGACCAGGGAGTCAGAAGAACAGTCAGAAGAGTAGCCCAATAGCCAAGGACCACTCGGAAATAGCTCCAGAAACACTTGGAAGCAGCAGCTGCCAACGTCACAGAGCCAACATCATACTACACACATGTTTGAAGAGGAAATAGCACTGCACATCACCCTAAAAACACTGTACCGACAATGAAGTTTGGAGATGGAAGCATCATGCTGTGGGGCTGTTTTTCAGTGCATGGTACTGGCATTGTTCATATAACTGAAGGAACGATAAATGGAGCCCTTTACTAGAAGATTCTTGAGAAGAAGCTGCTGCCATCCACCAGGATGATGAAGATGAGATGTGAGTGGACCTTCCAGCAGGACAATGATCCAAAGAATACAGCAAAGGAAACTCTCAGTTGGTTTCAGAGAAAAAAAAAATAAAGTCGTTAAAATGGCCCAGTCAATCACCTGACTTGAATCCAATTGAACAAGCTTTAAAGACAATATATTTAGAAGAACGGGCCAAAATCACACCTGAATACTGCGGCCAATTAATTTCTTCATACAGGAAATGTCTTGAAGCGGTCATTACAAACAAAGGCTTCTCCCCTGAGTATTAAATAAATTTCAGTTAGCATGTTCAATACTTTTTTCCTGTCATTGCACTTTATTACACAACTTTATTTATGGACTTTAATGTTGTGTTAATTTTCCGGATTTTTTGAGTTAATACTGATTTCATGTGAATAGCCTCATTGGAAATATATTTACTGAAAAAAAATGTTGACGTGTTCAATACTTATTTCCGCCACTGTGTATATATTTAATTATATCTCTATTTATCTTATAGCCTATATAGTTACAAGCAATAGCTAATCATCTGTCCCACATTACAGTATGACCTCAATCGTCATAGGCTAACAGTAAATAATACCAAATGTATAAAAAATGTTTTTAAATGAAAACAATATCGTTAGGATATTTGAATTTTCTGCACCTGATGTCTCTGGTACAGCTGCATCTCTGGGCTGCTGACTGTCTCCCTCACTTAGCTAACGTCGTGGTCTAAGCATATGTGCTGCTTTTTTTTTTTTAACACACATTTGTAAGCATTAACTTTGAGTGCTTGTAGCACATTAGCTTTTCTTTTTTTTCTCCTTTTCTCTCCCTCAATATTTTGTTGGAGAAGAAACAAAAATGTAATAGAAAGAGCTCAATGGGCCTTGGTTGCTCTCGACTTGACTGTAAAAACTCTATTTCACTTGGACTTACTCCCGCTCACTTCGCTCCCACTCTGAACCTGGAAGACGAGGAAGTATTGACGAATCCTGGTCTGTAAAACAGATGTACAAATGCACTCTTCAGGTTTTCACCAGGCTTACTCCAGTACAACTGTTGTATGGTATTCAGGCCATGCTCAAAGTGAACGTGAACTATTTTATTTTTATATATAATATAACATAATATAATATAATATATAGGCTATATGTAGATAAATAAAATAAATATATATTACTTTGACTGGCCATTCGAGAAATCTCCCGTTTCTCCCGACTGCCAGTCCAACCCTGGGTCCTCCTATACTTGATGGTGGTGATGAATTCTGCCATCCACAAATGTGGGATCTTCAGGATCAGGCCTCATGCCACCCTCTGCATGATGCTGTCCAGACAAAAATCTCTGCTCTTCAGCACTCTCCACTCCATGTTCTTCTGTCCACCACTGTAACCCCACCACCTCTGTTGAAGGAGGTTGAAGTGGTGACACAGTCAGAGGTCTCCTTCCAATTTCTGATCCATTGTCCATTAAGAGAACACCCAACCACCAGCTGCCAGAGAGTCAAACCTCCTTCCTATAATTTGACCAGTGAAGACCATTTTATATTCATCAAAGAGAAAGGGGGGAAAGAACAAGGGAGACAAAAACTAGACACGTGGACCAGAAAGCTTGTAGACCCCAAGGAGGAGTGACTTTCATGTGCAGTCTGTGCCCAGTGGTTCCATGATTGCTGTGGAGAGGATAATGGGGTTATAGATGATGATGTCACCTTGACATGTAAGGGCTGATTGTTTCCAGAAATGTAATGAGCTAATTTCTAATTTTATTAATGTTATCTAATTTGATCCGTAATGCAGTGTGTGGTAAGAAATGGTTGTATTACCTTAATAAATGCCTGTTACAGTTGTATGTTCTCTGCATATTGAAAAATAAAACATTTTAATAGTTTAATATTTTTACTTTCAAATTTACAGCAGGTTCATTAATGTTTAGCTGTACATTTAATTCTGCTTTCTCTGCATGACAGATAGGATGATACAGGCTACTTAATGTATTTCTAATAAATGTATCAAAACTACTATACTCTATTGTTTGTATGATGTTGTTTGATTCTGCATGTAACATCCACACATATAAGCCTAGGTTTTGCAGCAGCACTTTAAGTGGTATAATTACGTATTGTTTTGATTAGGACACATTCTGGGGATTTTGGGGGGTGGTACTGGGTGTGGATTTAATACATTGACTTCATATCGCAATATATTCCAGAAGTCTGAAATGCAAAAATATCCCATATTAGGCTAATTCACCTTTGCTACTGCGCCCTTGAAGGTATAACTCTACATCACACTATCAGTGCTGCACAGACATGCAACTGGCACTGGAATCCACTGTAACCATTCACTTTCTATAGTGTCACTTTCTGCAATGATAGCAGAGGAATACTTGTTGGATGGCATCACTGCTTGGGTCATATCTCCTTCTCCATTTTCTTGTCTGCTAAGCTGTAATAAAAAACTAGATAGTTAAAGTTTGTCATGTCAAACTTTGATGTTGGCTTGACAAAGCCAGTCTGAAAGTTTGGAAAAGTTTGAAAAACAAAGAAAGAAAGGGTGACAGATGGACTGAAAGACAGACAGACAGGTACTGGTGGAAAAATGACAAATAGAGTGATACAAGTAGAAAGTCAGATGGAGTGAGAGAATGACCCAAGTAGGTAGACTGAGAGAGAGAGAGAGTTATTAGTAGAAAGACAGAAGAAGCTAGAGAGTGATACAGGTAGATTGGTAGAAAGAAATAAGGAGAGAGAGAGTGTGTGTAACTGGTAGGTTGATGGAGAGATGGATGGAGAGAGTGTGTGGCAATGATAGAGAGATGAAGTGAAAGTCTCTGTTCCAGGTGTATTGACAAACCGAGAAAGAGAGAAGAGGGGCTTCAGGCCTTGCAGAGAGTTTTGACAGTTGGAGTTTGAATCATAAACATTCCGAGCCAGGCTCTGAACATTCCGTCAATGCAAGTCTATTGGAGTTTTTGGGATATTTGATCATCTACTATGGAAATACCGTAGGTCAGATCAGTTACAAATAAAAAAAATAAAATGTGATAAGTCAGAACAGGCTGAAAGGCTCTGCTGAGTTTGGTGATGATAGCTTGAAAGTTTTAGGAGTTATAACAGTCCAAATGTTGCAATGGAAGGCAATGGGAATTTGGTCACTTTGAATTTCTTTAATGGGAAAACCATAATTCACTTAGAACAGGCTGAAGGTCTGTGGCAAGTTTGCTGCATGTAGCTTGAAATCTCTAGGAGGAGTTGTGTTTATAAATGTTGGGTCTCCTTATAATAATAATAATAATAATAATAATAATAATAATAAGCTTAAACAGCGGAACAGAAGGTTGGTTTTGTCAAGCCAAAACAACAATAAGCTTAAACAGATTATTTTATCAAGCAAACATAATCAAGTCAATATAACTCACTTGTGCAGCTGTGTTTGTAATTGTAAATTTAAACACTTTACAGTCAAGGTCCTTTCTCCTGTGGTATTTCTGTTATTTTGTCCAACCCAACTGTTATTGTCTATTGTTAGGCTATTGTAAAATTAATATATAAATATTATTTATTTAACTGCAAATCCTTTAAGTCCTGTAAGTTGTCAGGTAGTGGCCTCCATGGATCAGAGTTGTTTGTCGAGCACATCCCACAGATACTCAATTGGATTGAGATCTAGGGAATTTGGAGGCCATGTCAACACCGTGAACACTTTGTCATGTTCCTCAAACCATTCCTGAACAATGTTTGCAGTGTGGCAGGGTACATTATCCTGCTGAAAGAGGCCACTTCCATTAGGGAATTTCATTGCCATGAAGGGGTATACATGAAGGTTCTGCAACAATGTCTTTTGTAGAAGTACTTGTAAAAGTAATATCCATATGAATGCCAGGACCCTAGATTTCCCAGCAGAACATTGCACAGAGCGTCACACTGCCTCCTCCGGCTCGCCTTCTTCCCATAGTGTATCCTGGTTTTCCACAGGTAAACGATGCACTCACACACACACACACATGGCTGTCCACATGATAAAAAAGAAAACATGACTCATAAGACCAGGCCACCTTCTTCTATTACTCCATGGTCCAGTTCTGATACTCACATGCCTATTGTAGGTGGTTTCGGCAGTGGACAGTGGTCAGCATGGGTTAGGATTAGGGGTTAGCTAACCCTAACCCTAACCCAGCCCCATATGCAGAAAGCTGCGATGCACAGTGCGTTCTGACACCTTTCTATCATAGCCAACATTAACGTTTTCAGTAATTTGTGCTACAGTAGCTCTTCTTGGGATTGGACCAGATTGGCTAGCCTTCACTCCCCATGTGCATCAGTGAGAAGAGCTGGTTCATTGTTTGATCTTCCTTGGACCACTTTTGATAGGTACAAACCACTGCATACTGGTAACACCCCACAAGACCTTCCATTTTGGACATGCTCTGACCCAGTTGTCTAGCTATCACAATATGGCCCTTGTCAAAATTGCTCAGATCCTTACACTTGCCTATTTTTCCTGCTTCCAACATGTCAACATCAAGTACTGACTGTTCATAGCTTTGTAATATATCCCACCCCTTGACAGGTACCACTGTAATGATCATATGAATTATTATGTCACCCTGTCAGTGGTGTTAATGTTATGGCTGATTGGTGTATATATTAACATTAAATAGCTTTTAGCTGGTACAAATTTGGTATATAAGAATGATTCATAATGACCTATACTAGTGTATTTAAAATACTAGCATTTAAAATAGTGCAGGTTTTTATTACATTATGATGTGTATGCTGTGTTATGATGTGTGTCCGTAATTCTGCAGGCAGAAACGCTGTTGATTAGAGAGGCCAGAGGAAAATAGTCAGAGAGTTAAGAGATGACAAGAAGGCTACGGCAACTCAAACAACTATTCTTTACAACAGTGGTGAGCAGAAAAGCATCTCAGAATGCTCAACACATTGAAGCTTAAGGCAGATAGACTACAACAGCAGAAGACCAAATTGGATTCCAGTCCTCACCAGAAAAGAAAAGGAATCTGAGGCTACAATGGGCACAGGTTCACAGAACATTGGACAAAGGTCCAATTACAGTAATGTATTTAGAGAATGAAAAAAAAAAACAATTAAAGGGGTAAATAACTTGGATTTGAGCAGTCTACTATTATAAGTCTCCATTTCTTTATTTACCTTTCTGCTAAAAAATCTAGCTCAGTCTGAACAGGTACCAGCTGCCAAAACATAGTGTGAGTTGGTCAAGTCGATAGACCATCTTTGCCAAGCTCAGCCTATTTTGGCAGCTGGTAGCTGGTCAGACCAAGCTGGACTTTTCAACAAGACAGAAGTCAGAAGGGTTTTATGGCACTTTTCAGATTTTAAAAGCTAGTATTCCTTTTTCTCTTCTGCCTCTCGCTTCCTCTCTCTGTCTCTCTTAGCAATCTGTGTGTGTCTTGTCTGTATTGTGTTAGTTAATTCATGTTTAAACACTCATAACCCAGCTCGCACATTTCCCCTTTAATCTTCTTTGATAATAAGCTGGTTAGCATCTCCTACATTAACAAAATATGCTTTTAAAGAAGCCAGTCACATCTACATCTACACACACGCACGGATGCACACGCAGGCCAGAGGGGATAAAAGTGTACAACACAAAGACTCCAATCTACACATTCTATTAAGATTAAGCAGAGGAGTAAAATACTATATATAACTAAAGTAATTACTGGTGTAGAGGGTTGATAAAGGAAAGGACAAGGCAGAGTTGCTATATTTAGGAACACATTTTTGGCTTTCACTGCAAAGTTAATGCTATTTTAATCTAGAGTGTTGGAAGACAAATGTGTGCTGTACTTGGGGAGCAGCCACCACCTCCCATCTTCCCATGCTTCAGCCATTACAGTCCCATAAAGAGGGAAAATACAAACTAATACAAACGTTTTCCAAGTGTTGGTGTTCACAATCACTGAGATGTCCAACAGATATAAGACACAACAAGATGACAAAAAGAGAGGAAAAAATAGAAAAGGAACACAAATATAACAGTGTTATGGATACAGATACAATTATGGTATCATGAGAAGAGGCTGAGACAGATGCAATTGCAGGTACAGTGGGGGAAATAAGTATTAAACATGTCAACATTTTTTCCAGTAAATATATTTCCAATGAGGTTATTCACATTAATTTTTCACCAGACTTTGGTATTGACTCAAGAAATCTGGAAATATAAAGCAATACTTGCAATTGATCAACTAATACTCTAGCTCAGCCATAAGTTTCTGCCCGGAGAGACATGTTATTCCACCATCAAGAAAGAGTAACTAGCCATCAAGTGGGCCGTGGACAGCCTCTGGTACTACCTGTTGGGAAGAAAATTTGACCTTGAGACAGATCATTGAGCAATCACCTGGATACAGGGTATACAGGGAAATAAGTATTGGACACGTCAACATTTTTTTCAGTAAATATATTTCCAATGAGTTTATTCAGATGAAATTTTCACTAGATTTTGGTATTAACTAAAGAAATCTGGAAATATAAAGCATTCACAAAATGAAAATCCATAATTAAAGTTATGTGTAATAAAGTGAAAAGAAAGAAAGTAAAGAAAAGAGTACTGAACACACTAAGAAAAAGCAGTTCTCCAAGTCAAGGTAAGGCAAGGAACCAGCTAAACGCTGTAAGTAATTATACCCCCTATCTGTGCAAATTAATATCAGCTGGTTTAGTAAATTGATGGTCTATAAAACGAGTATCTGAAACGAGTATTTGGCAACTGAGGAAGCAGGAAGTGTTGCAGGAAGCAGTGTCCCTCGAGCTGACGCTATTCTTCTAATCTCTATACTTTAAAATTATATTTGTTTTTTTTTTTTACCTTATGCTATTTTGTTACAACGTTTACAAATATAACTGATACTACTTTAGATAAAACAATTATAACGTTGCGCTGTCACTAAGTTTTATTGGTTCTTACAAACATCCGTGACTAGCTTGCATCACCTTACTGCTAGCCTTGTTTACTTTTCACATTTATCTCATTCACTGCTGTGTGTGGTTTTTTTTTTTTTTTTTTTTCTTTCAAAGCAAATGTTTGTTGTTTCTCTGCTTCTGAGTGCAGATGAGGACTTGCTTGAGCTGCACATGGTGCTGCTGGAACTGGAGGATGTGGAGAAACAGATCCGCGGCCTACTCGACAAGCAGGCCCAGCT
>JANDJT010000050.1:11891136-11901346 GCA_024331685.1 Stegophilus panzeri
CCACGTCACCTGATCATGGCAGGCCTATAAATAGGCATGATTTTACACAAGCTTCAGATGCCGGTCACGCGTGAGAGACGCTTCCCATAGTGTTATGCTAAACTCAATGTCGAAGTTCCCTTTGAAAGGGAACAGAATGCACTGAATTAATTAGTGATCATTTCAGCACTAATATAAAAGCATGTTTAAATGCTGTAAGTGTTTAAATTACCTCAGGAGATCATATGAGAGAGACTGATGTTGGTTATGCTGATCATCATAGTGTGCTGGTGTCTCAGTGGAGTTGGATTGGAATCTTTAAATACAATTTTCTCCCCTTGGATTGTTAGGGATAACCAGATTTTAAAATGATAGCACTATGCTTCTGGATGAGACACTTGCAAACAAGAAACATATTTCAGTTCATATAGGATAACTGACAGTGTTTTGCCTGCAATTATCTAACTAATGTTTACATTTAATTACTAATTTCCCACGAATCAGCAGTTTGGGGTGATTGAGGTATCATGGACCGGATTATTTGCCATGGAGTTACCTCAACATGAAAATTCTTTAATCTCTTTCATAGACAAAAACACATGACCCTTAGACCCATCTCATCAGATTACATTTGGCTGTATTTAGCAGTTTTTCAGTTGCAAGGTTTTAGTGGGTGGGACATTCACTATTCAAATAATGACTTGGTGAAATACTGCATAAGAAAGAACCTGGATACTTGGTCAGCAGAAAACGTGAGTACACTTTTTAGACTAGGTTGCTGTAATGGATCTTGAAAGGACTGCTCATGAAAATTGAAAATTGGTAGGCTAAAACGGTAGAATTTAACTGCAGGCTAATTAAATGAAATTAGATGTGCTTTTTTGTTTTTTAATTGAACTGAACTTTTACATGGTTTGACCTCCTTTGCACCAATATTAGAATATACACTGTCTTTTACAACTTAATACATTTGTAAAACGTCAAAAAAAAGTCTATTATTAGAGAGTAAAGAAAGTAGGATATGAATTTCAGGAAGGAGCTATTCCATGAGTCCTGTTTATTTATCAAATGTATAGCAGTTGAAGACTTCATATGGAAAATATATACAATAATTACACCAGAGTGGCAAGTTCTTTCCACTTCCCCAGACTCTGAAGGTTCTACTAATACTAGTTGGATTTAAGTAGTTTGCTAAATTGCTATTTCTCTCTATATCTCATTGTTTTCTTTGTTCTGCTTCACTTCTTCCTCAGCCATGCTGGTCTATCTGGATGAATAATAGTGGCACTCAAAAATTCAAGTCGCTACAATTCTATAACAAACCTTTTTTTATCGATTTTCTATGTTTCAAGATGAATCCCAGTACAGTTGCTGAGTCCACAATATACTATTATCAAACATAGTAAGTACAAGACTTTTTGTTTGCACAAAGTGTGTTTCTGTACATGTCCACCAAGTTTCTCCCAGGAAGCTTAGGTTGAAATATGTACAGGCATGCCAGAGCAAACATTTGACTTCTTATATTTTTCCTTGGTTAAACCTTTTTCAGAGCAGTGATTCATGATAGTAAACATCCTCACTTCCTTTATTTCTGTTTGTCTTTCTATCTCTTTCACTTTATTGCAAACTTTGACACTCTCAGTTTCCTGTGAGATGCTGTGCAGCATGAGGACAAGTTAGTATAAATCTATAAATAGCCCCCCACACACATGTACAATACATAAAATTATTTTAGCATAATTGTTTTTTCCACAAACATTTCTTTTTAACGTAGCCCAGGATTGTACTTGTCATTACTATGGCCTGGACGATTGCTACTGCATTCCTCACAGATGATGTAAGAAATGGATTTTTATTATATTCAATGGAACAAAAATCACCATAATTTGTTGATCAAAACAGCAGTCCCAGGCATGCCAAACTGCTTTTTAGTAATGTGTGTGTGTGGGTATGAATGGAATAAGTGGATAATTTCTGCTGTTTTCAGAAAGGATTAGTGTGTCTGAGTTGCTAGGTGAGTCTGAGCTCTGTGTGGTTTTCATTGAATCTCTACTGTATTACTGAGCAGCACTTTTGCGAACAGCCTGTTATAGCCCCTGTGTCAAAGGCTAGAGTGTTGCAACAGGATCTTTAACACCTTTTACGTACTCTGAAGTGTGACGGTTGTGTGCGTGTGTGTGTGTGTGCGTGTGTGTGCGTGCAAGAATAGATACTATAAGTGTGTGTGCGTGAGAGAGAGAGAGAGAGAGAGCGAGAGCAAGCGAGCGCACCCTGGAATGTAATAAGTGACTAAGGACATTCGTGACAGCCTCACATTCCGCTTGTCTCCATTATAGCTTTAAGGTTATGGTTCAGAGAATGAGAGAATGGGAGGTGAATAGGATTTTCTCTTAAGTGTGTGTGTGTGTGTGTGTGTGTGTGTTCATGTGTGTGGGTCATGTATTTAACTGTTTAACTGGACACCAAAACAAATGATAGGAATGTGTGACAGTTTTGACCCTGCAGTAACACCTTTTCGATGGTCCCCATGAGGAATTTATTTATTTGTTTGTTTGTTGTTACTGATTGATCTATCATTGATCTGCATCATTACTTTGCTCTAGTAACACATGTCAGTTGAAATATGTCACAAAGATTAAAATGTGAGTGTGTGTGTGTGTGTGTGTGTCTGTGTGTGTGTGTGTGTGTGTGTGTGTGTGTGAGTGATCTTACTGGTGGGCTTTTGCCTCATGTATACGTGATTTTCTCAGTCCTGCTTACAACTAATTGCTCTATTTATCTGCCGCCTCCACATCCATCCATCTAGTTATACATAAATCCACATTCAGGCGTCATCTCTGTCTAAATCTCTAAATAGCATAGGGTTTGGATGTAATAACATAAAAACAGTTAACAGAAAATTAGCAAAATCTTGGACCCTCTTTATGGTTTCAGTATTGTATGTATATTTTCACTCCCAGATAGCAATTTTAGGTCAGCAGAACATTTTCTAGACTTTTTGAAGAATGTCTAATCTGTTGGGTTTTCTTGGTGTTTAAAGTATTTTTTGTGTGTAAGCACAAAAAAAATTCTAATTGCAGTGTGAAACAAATCAGTATTAAAGCAGGGTTCTTTGTTTGTTTGTTTTTGCAGGAAAGGTATTTCTGGAATGTTACAGTCTAATTTGTTAAATACATAATAAATGTAATAATGTTCTCTGTTTGCTGGGTTCTTCCCTCCCTCTTTCTCTTCTGTTTGACAAGTGAAGCATTATTGAGTTCACTGCCAGCTCTCAGGGTCACCTGGGTAGAAAGAATGGAGCTTGATCTGGGATTTCTACTACAAAAAGAAAGCAAGAGCTTCCTGGATTTTGCGGCTAGTGGTTTTTTTGGTTTTGTTAAATGCAAACAAAGTCCTAAGTAAAGAAAAAAAGGCCTGCTCCTCTCTCTCTTGTGTTTGCTGTGAACAGAACAGCAGGGAGCTTGGTCTTCTGATTCAGGATCACTTCACCCATCTAATAGTGTGTTGCTAATCAGCAGGAGTTTGTGTCTGAATGTTTCCCGTAAGTGCTCGTGTCAGGCTTTTTTCCTCATTTTATTATCATTATCATTTTATGTGGTCATGTGGACTGACACATGCTCTGAGTGAACCCACAGAATATGAGTAGATAGGAAATGACTGTATTGCAAAACTTTTATAATTGCATCAAGGACTTGCAGGAGTGATAAATGGCTGGACCATGATTAAAATTTATATAACAGTGTTTATTTAATTTCATACACACATAAAGAATGCTATTTTTTTCTTTAAATTATTTATATTTACTGATTGCACAAAGACAGAAAATTACAGAAAAAGAATGAAAGAGACTCCTGAGCCATGCACCCTGTGAACAGACATGTTTTCACACATTCTGATTAGATTCAGTGGAGGATGTTGTGTTTGTTCTGTGGTTTGTGCGTCATCCATGGCACACTCGTTAAAAATGATATCTCACATGTTGTTACAAGAGTCTTGCCAATATTCTGAAGAAATTTTGACTTCTGAAATCTGAACTGGGGAAAAATAAATCTCTGCTTTACATTGGATTGTTAATAACTGGATGCACTTCCTACACACACACACACACACACACACACACACACACACACACACACACATATACTGAGTAGCTCACTCATTAGTCATGATGTCAGTCATACATTCACTAAAGAATTATACTGCATAAGTTACACAGGCTTCAACTGATATGGGGTAGTACACAAGCATTTTTTCCCCACTTGATTCCCACCCATGCCCCTAGAACATGCATTAATTATGCTTGTCATACTGCATACAACTCATTGTAGACCACAAAACATGGCTGTTATTGATCATATTATTGATAGAAGAGATTTTGGTTTGGATAAAGTGCATATGAAAGCAAGAAAGAGCACAAAGAAGCTGACAAACTGCCAAAGAGAAGACACATAAAGTATGTGTATTATTGACAGATTGCTGATGTACACACAACCTGCTATTTCTTCCTCTTGAGCTCATTCACATTTTGGGGAGATTCTGCTTCTTACAAAACCATGTGGTCACAGACCCTGCTGCACAGAGTGCACACTGATTACACGCAGAGGAAGATGGATTTGTGCATACTCAGGGTCTTATCTGACAAAACAGTAGGCAGTACATAGTTGAGACATGAAGAGTAACTAATCTGACAGGTCCTTTGCTTTGATTCCAACATTATTTATTTTTGGGACAAGAATTTTGCCTGTCTGAACTCATGACCCACAATTCCTCCATGTCCATGAGAGGAAAGCGAGGTTCTAACTAGCAGGCTAATGTAAACATTTTTAGTACGTTTTATCACTTGGGGCTTGGCCTTAAGCCACTGCTCACAGAAACATATTCACTAGAGCTACAGGAATGCTTGACGCACACAGACACACACACACGCACAGGGGAAATGTTAGAAGCAGCAGTTCATTTAACATACAAATGGTTGATTATATTTGTACTGTATCTGGTGTGTGTGTGTGCGTGCATGTGTGTGCGTGCATGTGTGTGTGTGTGTGTGTGTGTGTGTGTGTGTGTGTGTGTGTGTGTGTGTGTCCACAAGGAAAGGGATATCTTACAATTTTGTTCTTGTGACATTTGAGTGGTCCCCATGAAGATTTAAAAAAAAAAAAAAAAAAACCCTGCACCTTTTATTAAAAATAGGCATAGTATCAATTAGCTGCATATTAATTATGTCAGTGACATACACTATATGGCCAAAAGTATGTGGGCACCTGACCATCACACCCATATGTGGGCCTTCCTCAAACTGTTGCCACAAAGTTAGAAGCACACAATTATCTAGAATATTATAAAGAAAGGGCTAAAACCTGTTTCATCATGACAATACCCCTGTGCACAAAGTGAGGTCCATAAAGACATGGTTTGCTAAGGTTGGAGTGGAAGAACTCAAGTGACCTGCACAGAACCCTGACCTCAAATCCCCTGAACACCTTGGGATGAACTGGAACACTGATTGGGTGGCCCGACATCCGTGCCTGACCTCACTAATGCGCTTGTGGCTGAATGAGCACAAATCCCCACAGTCACACACCAAAATATAGTGGAAAGCCTTCCCAGAAGAATGGAGGTTATTATAATAGCAAATGGGAGCCTCATGATGGAGTGGGATGTTCAACAAGCATATATGGGTGTGATGGTCAAGTGTCCACAAAACATTGACCATATGGTGTATATGTGTCTCTATGTAAGCATTTGAGTCAGTATGAACTATAAAGATCACTTGCAATCAGTGAAGACTGATTTCACTGTTTTTATGTTATCCATCCAAACCCTATGCTATTTAGTATCACACCATTATTTAAATAGTGTATGATTTATAGGAGCTGTGTTGTCATATAGCTGGCAAAATGTCACTTGGGTCAAGATTTGCACAGCTTCCTGATGGAGATGAATCCTGAATGTGGATTTATGTATACATAGATGGATGGACGTGGAGGTGGCGGATAAATAGAGCAATCAGTTGTAAGCAGGACTGAGAGAATCACGTATAAATATATGTGAGGCAAAAACCCACCAGTAAGATCACACACACACACACACACACACATTTTTATCTTTGTGATATATTTCAACTGACTTGTGTGTTACTATAGCAAAATAATTTAGCAAATTAATGATATGCTTACACCTCAGTACCAACAAACAAACAAATTCCTCATGGGGACCATCGAAAATGTGTTACTGCAGGGTCAAAAGTGTCACACACTCCTATCATTTGTTTTGGTGTCCCGTTACACACTTAAATACATGGCCCATACACAACCACCCACACACACACACACACACGCACACACACATTAACAAACACACTCTCATTCACACTCACATGTAGTGAGTATAACAATAAAGTGGTGCAGGAATACCCAGAAATGAGTTCGCATTTTAACACTTTGGGTTCCATCGTCCCAAAATCAATGGGTTTTTGGTTAAATGCCTGAAATAAGGTCTATGGTTAACACAAGCTCAAGATATTTTCATGTTTTATTCCATGACATAAAATACATCAGTAATAAAAAACTCATGATTCTGTTAAGCTTTTACATGTCTTGAAAAAGACGATTGCTAACAAGTGGCTACATGGGACTACAGAGGTTGTCATGGGCATTAAACGTCATCACGCCGAACAGTGAAAATCATCTACTACAGCCTTGTTGTGTTTATACTCATGCTCTTGCAAACTATTCCAACTCAAACGTTCCAACTTGTAGATTTATCAATTTATAGCATTTTCCAATTATAGTGTTTTTTCAAAATTGTAGTGCTATAAAGCTTAGTGGTGGTGACTTTGAAGTCATACAACCATGGTATAGTTTGTTTATAGCCTAACTTTAGCTTTCTACTTCTGGAAGTTGTATTTATGCTTTAAAATTCATAAAAGTTGTGTTCATTTGGAAAGATTATCTTGAACAAAATGTGTAAGAATCATAAACCTTGGTCACATAGCCCTTTCCTGCAATAATCCAAAAGCCAATGGAAAAATCCTGTTGGCTTTTTGTCGAGGGAACCAGGGTGATGCTAACTTCCGGGTTGGCCTACAAAATGACATCATCCCTGCAGCACTCTATACAAACGTGTGAAAGAGAGGATGGGAGTGATTGAAGTGATTAGTGAATCTCTCTCGCTTTCTGTGTGTGTGTGTGTGTGACAGTCTAGCTTTTCTTCTTTGATGCTGTTCATCACTGCAAGTCAACCTGAGCGCTGTCATTTCTCCCACTGCTCCCACTCTTCACTCACATAAAAAAAAATTCTCACATTCTCACACTTCTCTTGAACTTTAGTCATCCTCTTCTAGTATAACACTCAGCTTATGGAGAAAAATGAATGAGTGTGTGGGTTCATTCACATGTGAATGCAACGAAGGGGTCGTGACTTTTCATTATAGCTCATTCCCACTTAATCCTTTTTAGGGCCCATATCCTAATTCCTGCAGAGAAAATAATCTGAACACACTGTATAATTTCAGTGGAACACCAGTTCCTGAACTGCAATGTAGCATCTTAGCTGAGATTACAATATTGATTACAATAAGCAACCATGAATGATGACTTGGCAGGCTGGGTATACAACCCCAATTCCGAAAAAGTTTGGACAGTATGGAAAATGCAAAAAAACCAAGTGAAAAGAGTCATTTGAAAATTAAATTCACCCTGTACTATATTGAAAACACATTATTAACACATTATTTGATGTTTAACTTTGTGAATTTAATTTCTTTTTGAAAATATACACTCATTGTGCAACGCATTTCAAAAAAGTTGGGACAGTACACTGCTTAACACTGTGTAACATCACTTTTTCTTTTAATAACACTTATTAAGCGTTTGGGCACTGAAGACACCAGTTTAGCAAGCTGAATTTCCCCCCATTCATCCATTATGAATTTCTTCATCTGTGCAACTGTACGGGGCCTTCGCTGCCTTATTTTGCGCTTAATAATGTGCCACACGTTCTCAACCAGAGACAGGTCTCTCTCTGCTTACTCAACCATGCACTTGTAATCCGGGCAGAATGTGGTTTGGCGTTGTCCTGCTCTGGATGGCAGCATATGTTGCTCCAAAATGTGTACATATCTTTCTGCATTAATGTTGCCTTCACAGATGTGCAAGTTACCCATGCCATGGGCACTGACACATTGACACACCCCCATACCATGACAGATGTTGGCTTTTGGACCTGACACTGATAACAGCTTGGATGGTCCTTTTCCTCTTTGGCCCAGAGAACACAACAGGTGTTTTGTCCAAAAACTATTTGAAATGTTGACTTGTTGGACCACAAAATATGATTCCATTGTGCTACTCTCCATCTCAGATGAGACCAAGCCCAGAGAAGTCGACGACACTTTTGATGTATGGATGACAGTGTTGATGTATGGCTTCTGCTTTGCATAGTAAAACCTTAACTTGCATCTGTGGATGCAGAGGCAAATGGTGTTGACTCACAAATGTTTACCAAAGAATTCCCAAGCCCACGTCAGGATATCCATTACAGACTCATGACGGCTTTTAAGACAGTGATGTCTGAGGGATCGGCGATCATGTGCATTCAGAAGTGGTTTTCCACCTTGCCCTTTACGCACTGACATTTGACCAGATTCTTTGAATCTTTTAATTATATTGTGCACTGTAGAAGGTGAACTGGCCAAAATCCTAGCGATTTGTCTTTGGGGAATGTTGTTCTCAAAGTGTTGGATTATTCGGTGACGCATCTGTTGGCAGATCCTTGCTCTTGAAGGACTAGGTCTTTTTTGGAGGCTCCTTATATACTATGATTAGACGATTGCCTCAACTTGTCACATCGCTATTAGTCCTAAATTGCCCCTGTCCCAACTTTTTTGGAATGTGTTGCATGCATCAATGTCAAAATAAACATTTATCTTCAAAAAACTATGCAGTTGATTAGGTAAAACATCAAATACCTTGTCTTTATACAGGTGCATCTAAAAAAAAAAATAGGATATCGTGGAAAAGTTACTTTTTTTACGTAATTAAAAAAGTGGAACTTCATATATTCTAGATTCATTACACATAAAGTTACATATTTCAAGCCTTTTTTTGTTTTAATCTTGATGATTATGGCTTATAGCTCATGGAAATCTCAAAATATTAGAATAAAGAAAGTATGTTAATTTATGCACTCTACTTGGTCAGGGCTCCTTTTGAACAAATTACTGCATCAATGCAGTGTGGCATGGAGGCAATCAGCCAGGCACATTTTTTTTTTTTTTTGTTGTTGTTGTTTAAATACAAGTCAAAGTACATTTACAAATCACTCCTATTTGTTTTTATTAGCATTTTCCATACTGTCAGAATTGGGGTTGTGTTATAGGAGGTTAAATAAATGAATGCATCAAGAAACTGAGATTTCTTTGGTTCTGAATATAGATAGAAACATTTTTTTGAGGAAAAGGAAAAGGTTTTATACTTTGTGGGACTGAAATGATGTGAAGTGATGTGATGTGAAGATACAGTGGACATGAGTGTGCAAAAACAGTGAAACTAACACCTTTCTGATTAGTTTTATAAGTAGTAATTTCATTACTACAGTATATACATGTAAGACATGTTATAAATAGATGCAATTTATTTTAAAAATCTGACAAATATTTGACTTAACCAAAATTGTTGTTTCTACCTTTAGTGTCCTCTCTTAGAGAACTTTCATAATAACAACAATAATGACTAATGACCAATAAAATACAACTTAGTGTAAGTAGGTGTAAAACTTGTGGGACTTCTTGTGTGTTTGACGAAGTGAGAGATATGTGCAAGAACAGTGTCATACCAGTGATTTGCCTAAAATTCACATTACAGATGCAAACATATCCACTCACATTATAAGCAACAAGAAACTCAACAGGTATTGCCACACTGAACGTCATTAAATGATAACAAATGGCAACAAGCAGACAGCAAATAAGGGTAGAATTTAGTCAACTTTCTTAAATCAGCAAAGGGCCACAAGAACAAATTTTACTGTTCAACATTTAATATCTTCATAATATTTAGGCAATTACAGGCAAAAATTCACATTTGAATGATATGTTTTAGCTCTAGTTGCATAATATCTAAACCTAAACTCATCTAAATGACTGTTGCCTGATGCATGAAAAGAGATATGAATAAATGTCACTTTATTCTCACATATTTTTAAACAATATGTTGATTTTTGAAAAACTAAT
>JANDJT010000050.1:11916327-11926707 GCA_024331685.1 Stegophilus panzeri
CATAAAATTAAAAATGAAACACCCAAAACTGTATACGGTACCATAACGAAGACGAACTGTATGTTGATACGTGAAATACTGGAGGGAACGTCAGACGGCGTGGCGCGGGGACGTAATGACATGTGTTGTTAATCGATCTATGTTCTATAACATGTAAAACCTGAACATGAAAGGAATCTTCTAAAAGCAACTCATGTCAACACCTTAATCAGAATATTGTCTTAGTCAGAATAAGGTCAATAATTAGATTATTGCTGTCCATGTAAACGTAGTCACTGATGACTAAACATTTGGTATGAGCTAATTCTTCCAGTAATGCAGCTTAGCTCTTAGCCATTGCAGCACATCAGCTAAGACATACATACACCAACATGTTCTTTGTTTTGGTATTGATAAAATTCCTGGAGTTATCTGAAATTACCTAAATTTGTGAAAAGACATTAACATTTTTAGGGGCTTCAGTACCTCGTTTGTTAACAAAGTCTAACTTCAGTATCCTTTTAATCACTTCTGTCAGGGCCCACAGGTGTGTGTCCAGGGCACAGTTCGGAGCCGAACTCTGAAATGTTTCTGTGAAGGCGGTCTTCCACACCGGGTTGCTACCAATCTGCAATAAAAAAAAATTCACAGATTTACAAGAAATGTATCTCTTGGTATAACTGTTTAGTGATTACTGACAATTACTTTACTAAGAACACTTATCTACCTATATACACCTTTTATGAAATTATCCAATCAGCTGATCATTTTGCATATGCAGATAAAAAGCTTCAGTTAATATTCACATCAAATATCAGAATGAGAAAACAAATATGATTTCAATGCTGATTTTCTGGGATTTTCAGACACAACAGTCTCTAGAGTTTACCCAGAATGGTGCAAAAACAAAAAGCATCCAGTGAGTGGCAGTTGTGGGGATGGACATGCTTGTTGATGAGAGAGGTTTCAGGTAAATGGCCATACTGGTTTGACTCTAACTACAGTCTTATGCATGTTCAACGCAGTTGCAACAGTAGACTGTGTGCATAGCCCACTCTGTGTCAAACACACCAGACCATCACTTGCATTTGTACATTCATCCTCATCTTCGCCCTTTGCCTGCTCACAATGTGTTGCACGGGCATGCATCATTCAATTTTATTTAATTCAATTCAAATTTATTTTTATAGCGCTTTTAACAATGCTTATTGTCACAAAGCAGGTTTAAAGAAATATATAAAGTGAGGACATAAATTTTAAATGTATGAATTTATCCCTAATGAGAAAGCTAGAGGCGACGGTGGCAAGGAAAAACTCCCTGAGACGATATGAGGAAGAAACCTTGAGAGGAACCAGACTCAAAAGGGAACCAATCCTCATCTGTATGACACTAGATAGTGCAATTATAAATAATTCCCTTCTATAACTGTGTACTACATGGTCAAATAGTGCAATTGTGTAAGCAGGAACTTCATTATAGTTTTCATATAAAGTCTGTTTTGCTGCAGTTATCAATTGTTCATTGATGGAGACTTGAGTGCAAAACTGTTTGTGGCAATTGCAGTCCTAAAGCTATCATAGATTTTGTAATCCTAAGCCATCGTAGCAAAACTGTCGATAACTAATATTGAGCCAGTGTGGTCTATGTATTGTATGTTGTATTCATGATTGATTTTATAGTACTTTTATCTACTTTTTATGAATTCCTATGTACATGTGTTTATCTATCTATCTATCTATTAATCTATCTATCTATCTATCTATCTATCTATAAGCAGCAGATGTATGTTAAGCAGATCTAGTACATGTAAAATATGTAGAGAATTTATGTCAAATGTATGTAAATTGAATACTCACAGAATTATTGATGTCATATATGACAAAAGAAGCCATGCATTTGGCAGCTAAATGAGACAACATCCTGTCCTGGCAGTTCATCAGACACACCTACGGCAAGAATAAAATAAAATAAAATAAAATAAAAGAGAGCCATAATCCTGGAATGCACTGAGCAAACATGGATGCTCTTGGATCTGGTTTTCTCAAATCAAATTGTAACTATGAAACAAGGAACTGGGAACTGGAGAAAAAAATAGGAGGACACTTCCAACATCTGTGGAAAGTCCACACTCACAAGATCAGCTGTCAGGTTAGAGGCCCCAAAGAGTCTCTTCATGGCCTCGTCATAGAACACGCGGACATCTCGTGGCAGACTTTTTGAAGACAGCGTGGAGATGATTTTTCCAGTGAGCGTAAGGAACATGCCAGTCATCTCTGTGTCTTCACTTGTCATGCTGTGTGGAGATTGTAGTAAAATGTGCAAAGAACAGTTTATGGCTGATGAAATCTGACTTGCGAGTTCCTCAGTGCTCATAGCAGGAACAACTCCAGACCGTAAATCTGTGAACACAGCCTGTAAGTCTGAATGTTGTGAATCCATGTTCATGCGTATGTGTATGTGTATAGCAAACTGATCAGCAGCAAACAACACAAAATGGAGAAGATGAAGTGGCAGCGAGTGCAATTTCTATATTCGGTGTTCCGTAATTCCATACTACTCTCTGTTTTAACATTATAGGCTAAACTAGTGGAAGACTATTATAATATAACGCTTTAAGAACTTCACTAGAGTTTGACAAACATGAGAAATAACGTTACTTGCTCACAAGTCCAACTCAAGTGAATAAACGAGGAACTAAATCGCCGCGTTGGAGTTAATCCAAATGAAAAGACCCTAATTTCTCTTGAGTTTTTGAATTACGCGTTAACAGAGATAAACATCCGGCATGCTGTTCTTCCCTACTGTCAAGCAAAAGCACTGAAAACAGTCGCAGTTTGTGACGTCAGTGATGCTGCCGGAAGTAAATTCCCCTCCCTATTGTAGCCTGATTTGTATTCAATTTGTCGAATTTAATGAGGGCTAACTTTGTTACATTAATATGTGTAGGGTGACAAAACCTTCTATTTGTATGACATTTTCTTTTCCCTAAAATGTTAAAGTGTTAGACAGGCTTGTTTTTTGTAGTCAATTTAGTCATCGCCGGTCGCAAATAGACGACGCTTTTTGCAGCAGTTAGACACACTTGACGGCTCGCGTCTTCATTCCTGATTGGCTACATGCACCCTATCCGAAGTGGACGGCTAATTGGCTAGCTGCATTTTGTTCCAAGTATGATGCTTTGAATAGTTTTTACATTGCTTTATTTTAAGCGGTTACTGCCATAACGCACCAGATACAGTTAAGTATGAGCACCAACTTTCATTTCTAAAGTTCGTTCACAATGATCTGCAATGCAGCTGTGGAAATTAGTTACCATCTCCTGGGTAGGAGCTAATTTAGCTAACTAGCCTGATAGGTTTGCATTATTGTTAGCTGAGTTATCATTGGGCTAGCTAGCTTAACTACCTCTGTATAATGACAGCGAACGGCTCGGTCATGTCTTCCACTTAGATTTGTCTTTATTAAGTGCCAGACTGTTTAGTTGGAACTAGCACTAGCTAACATAACAGCTCCTGGTTCATAACACCAGCTGGCTAGCGGCGCTTGCTAACTTGGCTTGCTTCGATGTTTGGCCATTCTAGTCATGAATCTGGGCTAGTTATTGTGCAGTAAAAACATTTAATTTACATGAGAAAGTTCCTTTTTGCTTCATGGTGAAAATGACATTTTCTCTGTGTGTTTAAACAGACCTACACTTTGACACATGATGAGGAAAAACGTCTTAAATAACCAGAGATATTCGGATAGTTGTAATTGTAAAAAAAATAAAAAAAAAAATAAAAAAAAAATCGAATTCGGATAAATCTAAATGACACCATCTCGGAATAAAAATACAGTTAAAAAAATAAATAACCCACTCGTTACTGTATGATGAGGGTATGGCTAAGAGGATAGGAGGCACATCGCTATCAGGGTCTCCATTTTTAATGAATTGATTAGATAAGTGAAAACGAGTTTATTATATAAACATATCTAGAGCTGACCCAAGACACCATAACTGTCATTCGGTAGTAATAGTATCATATCATATATATGTACATATTGTTGTTATTATTATTATTATAACTTATCATTGTTGTACACAAGTGCTAAACTGTGTAAGGTTCAGCGGTTTAACCCTTGATAAGAATATTAGGTGGCGTTAATGTGAACACTTTGTTTGTTGCTGCTAGCCTTTCTCCTGACTAACTACTCGTGTTTTGGTTAATTAAGCAAAGCTCATTCGTCCCTAGGTAGCTAAAACTGAGTTGAGTTCTTTTCTGTTCTTTAGTTTTCAGCTTCTATAAGCAACAGCTAATAGTTCATATTATTTGCTGTAAAAGATATGTTAGTTGCTTGCTTGCTTGCTAGCCCCCTGCATGACGTTTACCGAATGTGACTTTCTAACAATAACAGGCTAGCTGTCTTCAATTAAAGATAAAGATAAAGAAAACTCCTCATAAGGTGTCTTTTTTTTGTTGTTGTTGTAATATTTCAGATTATTTGCTGTTAAGAAATGTTTGGTAATTTTTTAAAAAATGTATTTTGTGTGTGTGTGGAACTAAGCACGACAGAACCACAAGTGGTTGTGAGGAAAAATGCACAGAATGGTATGAAGAAGAGGCTGGGGCTGATTTCTATCTGTCCCAGACTGTGTCACTGACTATGTTTACAAGGACAGCAAGAATCTAATTATTGACCTTATTCTGAATAAGACAATATTGTGATTAAGGTGTTTACATGAGTCGCTTTTAAAATGCTTCTTTCATGTTCAGGTTTTACACGTTATAGAACATAGATCGATTAACAGCACACGTCATTACGTCCCTACGCCACGCCGTCCGACGTCCCACCAGAATTTCACGTATCAACATACAGTTTGTCTTCGTTATGGTACTGTATACAGTTTTGTGTGTTTTCATTTTTAATTTTATGAAAGCTTCAAGTGCAGTTAATTATTTGTCATGCTATACATGCAAATAGACGACTGCTTGAAGCCATGGCTGCGTCTGAAACCGCATACTTACATAGTATATAGTAGCCAAAATACATGTATTCTGCCTGCTATGTAGGTGGTTTCAGACGCAGTCGTGCTCTCTTGTTTACCATCAAATGGTTGATCACTGCTTGTGTGTACGTGTCCTGTTGCAAAATGCGGCGAAAACTCCCACACGACGTTAAGTGTGATTAAGGTGTTTACATGACTATAATGTACATCGACAATGCGACTAAAATAGGAATACTCCACATGTCTTAATTCGATTTGTGTTTACATCGAGTATGATTTTAGTCAGATTAAGGTAATCAATAATTGCTGTTTACATGGTAGTTTCTTCTAATCAGAGTATTGTCTTAATCGGTTGACTACTGTGCTGAGTTTTTCCATTTGGAGATAATGGCTCTTGCGCTGGTTCTTTTGAGACCCAGAGCCTTTGTAACCCTTCCCAGACTGATGTATTTTAATCACCTTCTTCCTCATCATTTCTAGAATTTCTTTAAATTTTGGCATAGTGTGTTACTGGGTAAGACTTTTTAACCTCATGCTGTTGAAAAAGTTCTATTTAAGTGTTGATTTGATTGAACAGGGTTTGCAGTAATCAGCTGAACCCCATTATGAACGCAGTTTCATAGATTTGGGGAATTAGTAACTGCGAGGGAAATTATATTTTCACACAGGCCCAGTTGGTATTGGATAACTTTTTTTTTCAATAAATAACATTATCATTTAAAAACTGTATTTTGTGTTTACTCTGGTTGCTTTTGTTTTAGGTTTTTTGCCTTTGTTTTAGGTTTAAATTTGTTTTAATTTATTTAAACAATTCAGTATGAGATATACACAAAAAACAGAATAAACAAATACTTTTTCACAGCACTATATATAGACATGTATCAAAAAAAGTTAATAATAAAATACAATTCAATATTAACAACAATAATAGTAATAACAATTGAATAACAAAAAAAAAATCATCAAGTTAAAGCTATCAAAGAAATACGTTTTGAAATAAGATTTAAATACACTAAAAGACTGGACTTTTCTAAGATCAGATGGTAGCGAGTTCCACAGTTTTGGAGCATAAGAAGAAAATGCTCTATTACCTATAATACATAAACAAGTCTGAGGGACAGTTAAAAAACCAAAGATGTAAAATAGTAACCTACTGGTGACTGTCTTTTGGAGACTAATGCCATCCATCACATAGAAGTGAGTAGTTCCATACTATTAGAGGCACAATGTTTGATGTGTGCTTGTATGCACTGGTATGAAGTACTGGGACTTTTGCTCCAAAAAAGAGGGAAAGTGTCAAATAGGTTATGTAGCTAATAATTAAGGGTGTAATGACTGGACGATAGGATGAAAAGCCATGGCTGAAATTAACTGAGGCGGCAATCTGGTTATTGTTTCTAATTTATTAAAGATTGAATATTATCGAAAGAGGACGGACAACTGATGTGTAACATACTTTTTAAACTGTTGTGTAAATAGGCAAGCAAGGTGATTTGCCCATAACTCTGATACTTAAAATAGTCCTTCTCTACATTGTCATCATTTTTGAATTACCGGTAGGTCTAATCCAGATTCTTAACAAAGCTGGCCACATATTGATCAAAGACTACTTAATTAAATCATATCATATTGTATTGCATCGTAGCAGATTCAGTGGTACCATCAAATATTGAATCGCTACCTTTAAAAACAGACATTGATCAAATGTAGCATATTTAAGATTTGCCAATTTTTTTTTTTTTTAGATATATAGTTTACACATTTTTAATAATTGACAGCATGTATCAAATAGTTGACAGTTTAGTATTTTTAATTCAGTACAGAGCTTCAAAATTATTAATGGTTATACCTGTATTATATTATTAACAGTATAACTGACAACACATAGACCAATATGCCAAAAAGTGGAGTACTGGCACTTATTTTTATTTATTTATTTTTTACTACACGCACTGCAGACACCAGTAGCTCTTTAACAGCTTGTAAATGTCATTATCTGTAAGATACTCGGTGTCGTTCCTCTTGCTCGCTCTCAATTATTCTCTTTTTTCTTTCTGTCTCTCACTCTGAAAAAAATGTGATGCATTACGATGCTTGTAGTCAACTTTACTTTAGTAAGCACTAAGGCTGGTTAATTTGCCTTCTGATGTAGATGTAGAGTAGCGATATATTGGCTGGAAAAAAGTAACAGCAACAACACTTTGTTTTATGGACCTCATGCCATAAAGAGGCTAGAAGTAGATGTGGTTGAGAGTTTAAAGCATGGTGAATAAAATCTCTGAATTCAGGGTTATTTATGGTTACGAGAAGAATTAGAGGAGGCTGATTGATGAGTTTCCAAATTGGGGGTGGGGATATGGGGTCGCCTGTATGAAGAGATGGATGGAGGTGTAGGAAAGCATTCTGTGAAGGAAATGAAGCGTAAAGTCACTTGGCTCCACACAGCGATCAAATGTTGCCAAGAAAGCCAATTTCGCTCAGTTTTGAGGAGCCAATCAGATAAACCATGTTACACCTACCACGTAATTACATTGATATGAGCAGATACCTCACTCTCTGTCTGGCTGTCTAACTTCAATTTTTATGTTTCTTTTCTGGTAATATCCACTGTGGCTCACATACACACCTCTCACCATAATGGTTTAGACAATTTAGTCTGTAAGCTGTAGGGCCTTATGATTTCCATGACGACAAGAACATGGATGGGATCATGAATTGAATAAAAATTGGAATTTAGATGTAAATATATAAATTTGTGGAAAATGTATGGACATTTGCAGGAAATTGTTAAACACATATCTTTGTACCATTTGTTTTACCTTTCTTTTACCAAGCACTATTTTTTGAAAAAAAATATGTTGTGCTTCTGTGTCTTAATTTACAAGCAATTGGCAACAAGTACCCCAACAACATAAAAAAAGAAACCCATAATTCTTTCAGAGCACAACAATATTCCAGAGATTTTTATAGCCTAGTCCCTCATAGTTTGCACCATGATCTTCATGGCCTCAGTTTGCTCAATTAGCGCCATAGTCTTTGTTATTAAAGTAATAATGGACAAAAAAAAATCCAAATAAAAAAATCTGAGTAAATGAGAATGGGGAAAAAATTCTGTTAATAATAATACAGAGAGCATGGTTGTGCAGCGGGTAGCGTTGCAACCTCACAGATCAGGGGTACAGGGTTCAATCCTGAACTCAGGTTACTGTCTATGTTATATATTGTGTATATGACAAATAAAATCTTGAGTTTTAGTGCATGTTCTCCTCATGTCTGGTTTCTAGGTTTATTCCCACCTCCAAAAAACATGCAGGCTGATGGATTGGCTATGCTGAATTGAATGTGAACGAATGGGTAAATGTGTGTGCATGGTGCCCTGCAATGGAATGGTGTCCCATCTGGGGTGAATTCTCTTGCCTCGAGCCCATTGTTTACAGGATTGGCTCTGGATCCACCACAACCCTGGCCAGGATAAAGCAGTCACTAAAGATGAATGAATGAATGAATGAATAATAATAATAATAATAATAATAATAATAATAATAATACACTGATTAATAACCTTCATGTGTGAAGAAGTGACAATTACATTTGTTCACACAACCACAAAAATACACTTCCATGTGTCATAAATAGAATATCCATGCTTTAGAATAACATGCATCTATAGTAATTATCACGTTTTTTTTTTTTGGTTTTTTTTTTCAAGCCAGTTTTCAGATCAAATGCAAAAGATTTTTTTCCCATATTCTCCAACTAAGTCTTTGTTCAACATTTCTTCCTTCACTGTATCACATGGTTAGAACAAGTGCCTAAATGTGTTTATGTCTGTGAGTCACATAAAGTGAGCAATTCTTCAGTTTTAGAGTGCTGACAGCAGGCCAACAAGTCATCAGTGTATTTTTTGTTGTGTAATCTGAATACATGGAGAGAAATGAGTAGCATTGAAATCTAGATGAAAAAAGGTGAAGGAAGTTCTGTCAGCTCTGCCTGCCTCACCTCATATATATATCTCTTTCACATCTTCTACATTATATTTTACTTCCATCCTACTTTTTGCTTTTGACAATTACTCAATCTCTATCTTTTCTTCCTGCACACAGAGGCTGATTTCACGAGGCAGCTTTGCCCCTGCATCTTTTAACAATCAATCAATCACTGCGGATGTTATTCACACACCGATCACATCAAAAAAAATAAATAAATAAATAAAAATTGAGGAGAGAAGAACAGACTGGAGGATAGCATTAATTCTCTGTCAGCATCCTTAATATTTCTGAACATGTTCTTTGAATTTACTTATATTTACTTATTAATTTTTTAAGTTCATTTAATGCAAAATTTAACACAACACTGCATTATACTGAGTGTGTACACTCAATGTAGAGACAGAAGAGAAAATAGAGTAGAAGATAAACTGTGTGTGTGTGTGTGTGTGTGTGTGTGTGTGTGTGTGTGTGTGTGAGTATTTGTGTGTGTGTGTGTGTGTGTGTGAGTGAGTGCGTAAGTGAGTGAGTGCGTGCGTGTATGTGTGTGTGTGTGTGTTAGGCATAAGAAATAGAAGTGTTTTTAATTGACATTCTGGGCAGATCCTTTGACATTACTGCTTATGGTCTGTAAAAATAAACACCTCTTTCTCTCTCTCTCTCTCTCTCTCTCTCTCTCTCTCACACACACACACACACACACAAATCTGTAGTCTAATGAGTCTCAGTTCAAATCATTTTTTGACTTGTGCCTGAAGCTGGCACATATCTTACTTCCTATATCTCAGCATTACTCACTAAAAGAAATAAACAAACATGTATTAGATTGGTGTTTCAGATAATTCCTTTATATTCAGTGGTACCACAGACATGGGGTAATTACTTAATTAATCAAAAACTGTTCTGCATAATTTATGTAACTACTGTAGATTATTTTGATGAGAGGACATATCAAATAATGGTGTCTTTGGTATAAGAAGCATGCACAGGGAAAAGCTGTAATAAGCTTGTTCCCATGAGTGATGTTCCTCTGGAGTGCTAGGCTTGTTTGTGGGAGTACCTTGTTCTTGTGGAACCTATCGTGGGTGCAGGAGGATTTTTTAAAGGAACGGTATTAGGAATAGGAGGCTGGAATGAAGGTGCTCTTTCTGATAGCACAATGGATGAAAATCCTGGGCAGACACCAGAGACATCATTAGTGGACCAGCAAGGTCACTGGCTATGGGCTAACATCTGTGAACAAGGGGAAATCACTAGAAATTCTCCAGAGCAAAACCTCCACAGTAGCATTACATAGCAACTTCAAATC
Source organism: Stegophilus panzeri (assembly GCA_024331685.1). Classification (NCBI taxonomy): domain Eukaryota; kingdom Metazoa; phylum Chordata; class Actinopteri; order Siluriformes; family Trichomycteridae; genus Stegophilus; species Stegophilus panzeri. The sequence goes on from JANDJT010000050.1 coordinate 11,926,590, forward strand.
CACAGAGAGATCTCAAGCTCGCTGTATTCTCCATTCAGTTTCTTTATATTAACAGTAAAGATAACATTGTACTTACATAGATGGTGCATTGCAGGTAATGTTGAATGGTGTATACATC
>JANDJT010000050.1:11926771-11938008 GCA_024331685.1 Stegophilus panzeri
TATATATATAAAATAATATATTAATCATTTTATAGGCTTAAATTAAATAAAAACCCAAATATAAAAAAATTTAATTAAATGTAACAAAACATGCGCATTTATTACAGCACTTCTGTCACTGAAACAACTCAGTACAGTCATATTGTGTCATGTTGTTGCAATGAGAAACAGCCTGTGGGATATGGTATTGTGATTGACGCGCAAGGGGTGAGGAGAAGAAGTGAAGCACAGTCACACATTTCTCTGGTGAATACTTTATTTCTTTTACAAGTGTAGTATACCACAAGCCTATACATCTTTTAAAGAAATACCAGTAGGATGGTAACCTAAATAATATGTTAAAAATCTAAATATTAAATAATTTTTTTTTTTTTTTTTTAAAACTAGGTTGGGTGACATGCCTGGAGATGGCTCCTGAGATTTATAGGCTAGTGTTTGCCCATTTGACACTTTTTGTGGAAACATTTTTTTCCACAATGCCAACATATGGCTTCATCCAAATTTATTGGTTCACCTCTCTTGTTAGGTATGAATCCAAAATGTTCCCAGATCACAGATATAACATTTGGTTTCCAAACAAAATCCACTGCAGCAGCAGAACCCAAACTATAATTGCAGAATTTGCCCGACTTGCTTTTGCCGCATTCACACAAACTCGTGTCAAACTAACAGACAACACCATACCAGCACCAGGAATTTTGATTATGATTATGTAATTTGTGTACTAAACCTGAGTCAGACAGTTTTCCTGCCCCAAAGCTTCTCTAGGTTAAAAAATGTAAAATATGCCCTTAGCTACAAGATGATAAGTATTCTGCAAAGAAGAACAAGGTCAACAATGAGCCACAGTGATGCAAATTGGACTGACAAGAAAATGTCTGGGTTGCGCATGTAACTCTGTTCCCTGAGAAGGGAACAAGACATTGCGTGAGCTTCATGCTGTGGGAAGCACCCTTGTGCATCTGAAGCTTGTGTAACATCATGCCTGCTGTGATCAGGTGACGTCACGTGATATAAAATGCACTTGTCAACCACAGTGTCAGCCTCTATTATCTGAAGCAAACACGCAATTCACAGGCATGCCCCAGTACGACAAAGCAATGTCTCATTCCCTTCTCACATTCAATTTTAAAAGGAACTCAACGTTGTGTGAGCTTCACACTGTGGGAACGAGAATGCCCACACCATCATACTGAGGATGTGGCCTGTTCAAAAGATCCGAGCCCGAGGGTCACTGCAAGACACTCGAGCCCGGGGTGGAATGTATATCCAGGCTCTAATATTAAATGAATGTGTGCAGCATAGACCACCCACCGCAACACACACATCCTGTAAGGGTACACTTTTGGACAAAGTGTTCAAGGAGGGGACCCCCTTAGTGGAATGAGTCCTTATGCCCAGAGGCATAGCGAGACTGCATGCCTCATAAGCGATAGAGATTGCTTCAACTATCCAATTAGAGATGCGCTGCTTTGACACAGCATCACCTCTACTGTTGCCGCCAAAGCAGACCAGCAACTGCTCAAACTTGTCCAGAGCACTGCCACTGTCCAGAGCAGTGGACATAAGTACAGACAGCCCTTACTAGACACAGTAGGTGCAATACCTCTTGTTCTGGTGTGAGGAACGGAGGAGGGCGAAAGCCTGCAACACTACCGGCTGGGCAGCAGACGTAGGCACTTTAGGAATATAATCTGGCCTAGGATATAGGAAGGCCTTGACTAATCCAGGGGCAATGTCAAGGCAGGAAGGGGCAACAGAGAGAGCTTATAGATCTGCTACTTGCTTGAGAGATATCAGGCCGGCAGAAGAGCTACCTCTAGAGTTAGAAGCTTCTCTGAGGTTGACTTTAAGGGCTCAAAAGGGGCACCTGACAGACCTTCCGGGACCGCAGAAAGGTCCCAGGAAGGTATGAGTGTTCTGCAGGTGGGCCTCAGCCGCCTTACACCATGCATAAACCTCGATGTTAGAGGATGTTGACCCACAGAGGCTCCATCAGTAGAGGCATAGCTGGCTGAAATGGCAGTCATATAGACCCTGGCTGTAGAAGGAGCTAACCCTGCTGAGAAAAGTCCTTGTAAGAACTCCAGGACTGTAGCTATTACACAGTTTACTGGGTCTAGCTGACATTCCTCACACCATGAGATAAAAAGTCACCACTTGAGTGCATACAATTTCTTTGTGGATGGTGCTGTAGCATTCAACATGGTCTCTACAACGTCAGTTGAGAGACCAGAATCTATGAGCTGGTGCCCCTCAGGGGCCAAACCCACAGTTTCCATAGTTCCGGCCGAGGGTGATAAATCAGCCCTCCTGCTTGAGACGGTGGATCCCTGCGGACGAGAATCTTCCAGTGAGGGCCGTCTAGTAGGGATATTATGTCTGAAAACCATATTTGAGCTGGCCAATAAGGTGCTACTAGCAGCAGACATAGATAGTCTTGGTGAACTCTCGCTACAACTTGTGGGAGCAGAGTGATCAGGGGAAAAGTGTACAGATGTGACCTCGGCCACATGTGCACCATGGCGTCCAGCTCCAGTGGTGCAGGAGGAGTGAGTGCGAACAACAGCAGGCAGAGTGTTGTCTCCTCAGAGGCAAACACATCCACTTCCACTTGGCCGAACATCTGCCATATGGACTCTACCACTTGTGGATGGAGCCTCCAATCCCTGGGCCTCAGCCCCTGCCTTGACATGATGTCTTCCCCCACATTCAGGTTGCCCAGAATGTACATTGTACTCACTGACAAGAGCTTTTCCCCCGCACAGAGAATAATTAGTTGCACCTGCCTGAATAGGGGGCGCAAACGTAACCCTCCCTGGTGGTTGATATATGAGACCACCGCTGTGTTGTCTGTCACATGGTGACCTCTCAATTGAGGAAGAAAGAATTTCAGTGCTAGAAATATGGCCCGCATTTTTAGGCGATTTAAATGCCACTCCAGATAAGGGCCACTCCAGAGACCATGAGCTGGACAGCCATCTAAGACCGATCCCCAGCCCGTGAGGGAGGCATCTGTTATTACCGTCTTGCAATAAGGAGATGCTCTTAGTGTGTGACCAGAGGCTAGAATCCGGGGACACCTCCAAATTCTGAGAGCACATAGGCATTGCCGTGTGACACTGATTATGCTCCGAGGTTTCATCATTGGAGGAAACCTCTGACTTTTCAGCCACCACTGAAACTGTCTCGTGTGCAATAGGCCCAAAGGTATGGCATTGGCTGCTGCTGCCATAAGCCCCAACGGTCTCTTGTAGAGACTGGAGGGGATGCCCAGACACAGCTTTATCTTGCTCAGTTTTGATAGGATTGACCCTACACGTGTTGGGGATAGAAATGTCCTGATTATAGTAGAATCCCATATAACCCCTAGAAAAGTTGTCCTCTGCACTGGAGAAAGCACACTTTTGTTGAGGTTCAACCTGAGCCTCAAGCTCCTCATGTGGGCGAGAACAACATCTCAATGTTGAATTGCCAGTTCCCTGGATCCTGCTAGAACTAATTAGTCATCCAGGTAGTTTAGCATATGGATGCCCTGGAGTTGCAAGGGAGCCAGAGTGGCATCCATGCACTTTGTGAAGGTGTGAGGGGATAAAGCTAGCCCAAAGGGATAAACCTGATATTGGTACGTCTTGCCTCCAAATGTGAACCTCAGGAATTTCCTGTGACTGTGCGATATTTTTATGTGGAAATATGTGTCTTTTAGATCTATCGTCACAAACCAGTCCTCGAACTGAATCTGTGGAATGATAAATTTTGAGCATCAGCATCTTGAACCTGTATGTCAAAAGAGTATGGTTCAGATGACGCAGATCTAAAATTGGCCGCATACTTCCATCTTTTTTTGCGGACCAGGAAATTATGACTGTAAAACCCTCCCTCCCTCAGGGAATGGGGTACATGTTCTATGGCCCCATTGCCCAAGAGGGATCTTTGTCAGGCTCTACTCTGTGCTAACTACTGTGGTGAGCACACCTTTGAACCAGGGGGTCACTTTCTGAACTGGCACCGGTAACCCTTTTCTATGGTGGTCAGTACCCATGGAGACACATTTGGCAGTAGCTTCTACTGATATGTCCCTCCCATCAGGACCACTACTTCTTTGTCTGCTTGGTCTTTATGATCATTCTCAGATCAGGCCTATTAGCAGGCTGTGACTGTGGCCACCCGGTCCCCCTGGTTCTCCGCGAGGGGAGGCGGGCTGCCACAGTCGCCTTCTGTGCCTCCCTCGCACTACTGCTGGCCAGGGCTCCACTTGTGGATGCCCGGGCAAACTCGACATGACGGGGAAGGAACTGGCTAAACGCATGACACACTTCCTGAATTCTCTCTCACTCATACTTTTCTCTTTTTTTTTAAAGGGACAGAAAAGTAATCTTATTTGAAAAGATAGAGAAGAAATGAAGAGTCTTTTGTGAGCGTTAAACGAATGACCGACAAGCAGTCTCGCTGAAGATAATAAGGCTGATGGTGTGGTTCACAGTTGCCATTTTATATCACGCGATGCACTTAATTACCACGTCACCTGATCACAGCAGTCCTATAAATAGGCATGATGTTACACAAGCTTCAGATGCTGGTCACGTGCAAGGGTGCTTCCCATAGCATGAAGCTCACACAACGTTGAGTTCCCTTTGAAAAGGAACATGTGGTAACATTTTTGAATGTCATTTTTCATGGCTCATTGAAAGCAATTAGCAAAGTATTCACAGTATTCACAATAAATAAGAGCTGCTCAACATGTGCCTCTTATTAGTCTCTCCATAGCAACAATATAAATGTATTTTGGCAAAGTTTAGTTAATTGCTCTTGAAATTCATTGTGCATAAAAGTGAGCAGAGTAGCAGTTAGTTCAGTTATGGATATACTTATTTATTAAGGTCCAAAATCTTTGGCTGTGTTCACATTGCTACCACAATCAGCATAAATGCAGTGTTGAAGCGTTAATGCTAATGTTATCTACAGCAACAACAATGAGAAAAAAAAGGGTACAAAACTGTATGTAACCTTTATTGTTGTTACCTTTAAAATGTATCTTTCATCTGGAAATGTAGACATAGTTTACCTTTAATGAAAGAATTGAGGAACATAACTGGACAGTAGTGGTGCCACGATGGCTTAGTGGTTAGCACATTTGCCTCGCACTTCCAGTGTTGGCGGTTTGATTACCTTCTCTGCCCTGTAGACACAGGGTTTGCATGTTCTCCCAAGGTACTCCGGTTTCCACCCCCAGTAAAAAGACATGCATTGTAGGCTGATTAGAATTTCCAAATTGCCCATAGTGTGTGTTTGTGATTGCGCCCTGCAGTGGGTTGGCACCCCATGCAGGGTGTCCTCCACCTTGAGTCTCCTGGGATAAGCTCCAGGCTCCCCTGTGACCCTGTGTAGGATAAGCAGTACAGAAAATGGATGAATAGATGGAATTGGACAGTAATTACAATTTAGAACATGGTTTCCAAAGCTTTTTGGGCACTGACCCCAGATACGGACACCATATATTTTCTGCGACATCGAGCCTTGACCACCCTACATTTTTCACAATTAGTACTATTTTAATATTTGAACATTTTATCACGTCAGTAACATACAGTATGATACTGTACATATAGTATGTGACTAAAAATCAAATGGAAAAAAAAAATCCTTGCACTGACATACCAGTCTAGTGGGAAGGATGAGCTTACTTTTCTTGGCACATTTTCAGAAAGAGACAGGGAGTGTGTTTAAAAGGGTGTGTCTCATTTCTGCTGTCATATTCAGCTTTGAATGATATGTAAGGAATAAAGCACAAAGGGGTGTGTTGTAGGAAAATAATCCACATAAGTGTGGTATGATACCACCCAAAGTGAAGCGGAGTTTCAAAGAAATATCTGCATATTCTGTTTTTGCAGTGTACCAAAACTCTTTTGGTTTCTCCGCATTATTTATTGTCATGATTTAAAGGCCCCATGAATTCAAAATGGAAGTTTTGTGGCTTTTACTATGAATATGTTAGCCTTAAGGTTATCTATAAACTAGTGTGCTCCAAAATAATGAAAAAAATTGCATTTAGAAGATATACGCATTCAAAATTTACAGTCTCTCTCTACCACCTTCTTGTCAGCTTCTCATCAGATTTTCTGTCCAATCAAATGCTCTCTGGAATCTGAAGTATCCCTCCCCCAACATTATAAAAATCCACAGTACTATCTGTCAAGCACGGCTTAGCCCAGGCTGTGAGGTAAGCTAAAAGCTTTTGGCTATTTAAAATGGTGGAGCCACTCGATATGGTCCCACCCTGACTTCCTGTCTCAGTGGAAATTACGTCAACACATTGAATAACTTCACTGGGACTTTAAATCCATATTTTGTTTCAGCACATTTTCGTGTTTGTTTTCTTGAATTTTGTTGTTCTACTGAGTCACTGAGTCACTCAATGTTGTCAAGGCTATGCTAGTGCAGTGTGTCAGGCTAGTGTTAGAAGACTAAAATAGTAAATATGCTCTTATTTGTTAAATGTGGTTTGTCCCAGTAACATTTAAAAATAGCAGCAAACAAAATCCATTGCATAGTCAGCACAATATTCCTAATTACTAAAGTAAATAAGTACAACAAAAGAGAAGATTTTTTTTCTCATGAGTGCATTTGTAAATCAAGTGACCCCACGTGGGGTTGCAACACCTAATTTGTGGGTTTTATATCAGCAGAATGTATGCGTATCACATTCTCAAACTAAAATGATAATTCATTTGGCCTGTATAACACTATGTCAGCATGTATAACACTATGTCAGCATGTATAACACTATGTCAGCTAAAAGGACCTATTTCAGAGATGTCTGATGTCTTACTAAAAAGAAATGAATAACTTTATTTATTTACAGTAGTAATCATCTAGCAAACATCTAGACCTTATGAAAACTGAGGGTTCCTCTCTCTTTCAAGTACAGAGAAAAAAATCACATACTACATCAGCCATGTCACCTCAAACACTCATGATGTAACACTGATCAAACACTCAAACACTTATGATGTAAACCTTTCATAAATCACCCCGCATTGCTTTATGAAAGAACTATGTAATGCTTATGAATGTGCTATGAAGGCCCAAAGTAGTTAACATTTAACTAAAGACTTATTGAAACATGTCAGAAATGTGAACAAATGTTCACAAGTGAAAGAATGTATTCCTTAATCAATCAGTATGCAGTATGCATAAACTGCTGTAGTTAGCTTGAATGCATAACAGCAAATAATATTCCTGAAAACCAAAATGAGGAAGAGGTTGTGAGTACCAAAGACGATTAAAACATCCAATGCATCATATTTGTTCTTGTTGTCTGGGCCGTGGCGCTCTTACCTGCTACATTATGTCTGCCGCCGGTCAGACAGTGATGCAAGAAATGCAACACAGCGTGTGTGTTAGAAGAGCAGGAAATGAGAGGTGTGAATGGGAGGATACCACCGCTGCATGTCCAGACTCCTTCTGTGGTCACTGTTTTTGCTTTTGATTCACGTTGCTGAGCAGGTAGTTACTGTTGCTCAATGTAATACATGCTGTTCTCAGGTAATGCTGAGGTAATGCCACATCAGGGTTTTGTTTTCTCCTGCAGTGGATAAGATTACAGCTAGGGAGTAAACTGGGCTGATCCCAGAGCAATAATTAAAAGCTATAGTATCTGTTACATATGCCCTATAAGTGAAAAGAGATATTTGTGCAGTGGGTTGTGAACACTATAAGAGTTTTGTGCTCTATGTAGGATCATCACTGCAATAAAAGTCTTTTTCACTGAGTGATTCAGTGCTAAATTGTGTAACATAATCAATGCCAGAAATTCTGTAAAGGAATATAAAAAAAATATGTAACAAATGTTTTTTCTGCAATAAATAATAAATAAATAATACAGTGTTCAATCTGGCAGGATATTTTAAATGTTCAAAATTCTACAGTAAGTGTTATTCTGGAAAAACTTTACTTCATAGCTACAGTAACACTGCTGTGACTACATTGTGAAATTACAGTAAAGCATACAGTATCATTAATTTTACTATAACCACTAACCCAGTAGTTACCAACCTTTTTCAACTCTCGGCCCACACAACCAAACACATGTTTCCACGGCCCACTGCAAAAAATTTTAACTGACCCCACTATTTTAATAATTGAGTTATTTTAATAACTGAGAACTCAGAAGCCAGATTGTTAACTGTCTTTATTGAATGAACTGGCAATAAACAGAAAACGTAGATAACGGGTCACCAAGCCTTGAGAGACTCGGGCCTTCACTGCTCAGGAAAACGGGAAAATCAGATCAAGGCAGAAGTTGGCAGCGGATAGAGCGTCAGTAGAGCAATCAGTCAGAGGGAACAGGCAGAGCAGGGTTGAGACAAACAGTCAAAACCAGCAGAGAACTGGAGCACTGGACAAAGCAAGACTAGAGTCAGGCTCTTGTGACAAGCGCAAATCGAGATCAGATATAGAGTGAACAATCAGAAGAGAGAAAACCAGGGAGAAACCAATGAGCGGCTACATGCAGCTGCTGCGTTCAAGGGAAAAACTAAAATAAAGAGACGAGGGAAATACAGAACTGAGAAGACATCGATCAAACCCTAGTCCTGACCATTTTTAATTTGCAATGTGTGAATAATTTGAAAACAACAACCATGAAAGAACCTTTGCTAAACGGATAACATACAACAAAAACAACCTTTTTTGATTTGTTCACATGACAATTAGACCTCATAAACTACAATCTTTGTCACTCATCTAATGTGAAGGTTGGTGTTGTTTAGCATTTACTAAGCGCTGTATGTCGGGCTGAAGTGCAGAAAGTTGTAGAACGTGAATCTTATTCCGGTATTTTGTCCTGAGTGCTACCAGTGCAGAAAATCCAGCTTTGCATAAGTATGTTGTCAGAAATGGCATCAAAATCCTCAGAGCTTTGTCAGAAAGATCAGGATACTCTGAGAGAGTATGAATCCAAAAATACGCTAAATATTTTTGAGAAAACATTCATTTTAAAGCACTGTCACAAGATAAGTATGTTATGCTCTTTTGCACTTAAACTTGTGACGGCTCCCTCACACAAGTTTACAAAAGGGTAACCTGAACATCTGGAGATGGAAAGTAGTCGCACAACTGGCTCTTCAGACCTTGGAGATGCTCTTCAATCAGCTTTGTAACTGAGGCGGGGAGGCTCATGGCTTCTTCTGTCAAAAAATGTGACAAATTTTCAAACAATTTGGAGTTTGATTTATAAATTTGCCTGGCCTACATGTCCAGTTTCTTTATTGTGGCTTAGAGTATATTTTGGACTTGAAACGCTGTCATGATTTGCCTTGAATTCTCAAGTTCACTCCATTTAGGTGATTAAAAATATCAGAAAGGTAGGACAATTTTGCAAGCCACTCAAAATCACTGAGGCGATCTGAAATTTTGAGTCGGATAAAAAAAATCCATGCTTCGTTGTGTAATTCGAAGAGAAAAGTAAGCACCCTGCCTAGTGAAAACCATCGTACCTCAGTGTGTAAAAGAAGCTGAACATGGTCACTTCCCATTTCTTCACAGAGAAGTCGAAACAAACATGACTGAAGGGGCTTAGTCTTTATGAAATTATGAAAGTCTTTATGAGATTTGTGGCCACTTCTTGGTAGCTACTGCTTCCCGATGTAAACTGCAGTGGACAGAACTCATGATCGGCGCAACTGTTCTCACGCGCGGAACGACTTCGTTATGATGACCCACCATCGCTCTTGCTCCGACTGTGCTCTGACCCACGCATTTAGACCAATCTATTCCATTTGAAACAATAAATGCATTCAAAAGCTCATATATGGCTTCGGCAGTTGATTGAGCCGCCACAGCTTACAGAAAAGGAAATCCTCTTGTAATTCTCCATTATGTACATACTGTACATAAGCAAGGAGGTTGGAAAGGTTTGCTATATCGGTTAATTCATCCAACTGTAGGGCATAAAAGGGACTCTCTCGAATGTTTTTAACCAACTTCTGAGTTATATCATCTGCCATTTCATTTATTCTTCTCTCAACTGTAGTATCTGAAAGTGAAATTAGATTTAACTGCTTGTGGGCCTTTTCTCCACACATCACGCCAACCATTTCTTTTGCTGCAGGTAAAATAAAATTTCTATTAATAGTAATTGCCGGCCCCCCCACAATACCTCCTGCCCACACATTGAAAACCACTGCTCTAGCCCATAGAAGATAACCCATATCTTCTAATCACACATACTGTTTCCAATCACCAGTTCACCACATTTCCACACCTCAAAACTTTGTTCATTGCGAAGTATCATGTTTCTGGCTCATCATTACAGCCTTTATCTTTGAGTGTGGCATGGTGGCTTAGTGGTTAGCATGTTTGCCTCGCACCTCGGGGTTGGGATTTGAATCCCACCTTGCCATGCTTGTAACCTTGTCTAGTCCATTTGTTGTTTGCCTGAACCCTTGCATAATTGTGATTTTCTATTTGACTTTTAGATTTGTCTGCTTCACAATGTACCCAGATAATCCTGCATTTTCACCCAAGCCCCTGTCTGTTCTTGACAACAGCATAGCTTTAATTATATCACTTAACAATATTAAGTACAACAGGTTTCAATCAGGATTAAAGCTATGTATGAGACCTATTAGGATACTTGTTAACCTCTAGTTAGCTTCCTGTATGTAATCAATATAGCTGTCAGAAGCTGCTAAAATATAAATCGTAAATACAAATTATAACCCATTTTCCACTGAACACTAGACGGTTTAGTTGATAATGAGACTCTCATTACATCCTGGACAACATCCAACAGGTAAACTAATGTTAATGTTGACAACATTGTAGTGCATTCTAATATTTAGCTAGCAAAGTCAGCTAGTGACTAAGATTTCTGATATTAAATTATTGTTTTAATAAACACATTTTATTAAATTCTTTTGTTCTGATTTTTGATTTTAACATATACAGTGCCCTCCAATATATTGGCACCGTTGGTAAATATGAGCAAAGAAGGCTGTGAAAAATTGGCTTTAGTGTTTAACCTTTTGATCTTTTGTCCAAAGATTTCACAAAAATACTCTGCATTCATGGAAATCAAACAATTGCAAGCAAAACACAGGTTTTCAAAAAAAAAATCTTTGCTAAATATAGGTGTGCAACAATTGTTGGGACCCTTTGTTCAATACTTTGTGCTACCTCCCTTTGCCAAGATAACAGCTCTGAGTCTTCTCCTATAATGCCTGATGAGGTTGGAG
>JANDJT010000050.1:11993574-12020571 GCA_024331685.1 Stegophilus panzeri
ATAAAATATGTCACAGAATGCCAGAAGCTATAGTTATGTAACTCCAGCTAAAACTAGCTGTTGAATAATAAATCCACAGGTCGGAAAGCCAGCCATTGTGTTTCAGCTTCTCTCACTCTCAATTCTGCTCATCTATAGCCGATGATCGTGATCTGTTCATATGTAAATGCCCCCCAGAAGCACAGCTCACACCGTCATATTCACTAATAGTATATTGCTGGACAATTCATGTCAATAAACCAACAGAAAACTGAAAGAAAAATTCAGTTAGTTTTTTTTTTTGTTTGTAGTCACAGATTACAGGGTCTGTACACAGTACATTTCCTGGAGTCCCCTGTACTATGTTTCTACAGGCACAGTAATCTGGAACCACTGAGACCACTGCCACCCTTCCACTTTTTTTTATTGCTCCCACTCATCCCTTCCACTGGTAGGACTTATCTGCTAATCAGAATACTCATGAGCTCTGTCTACTCACACACACACACACACACACACACACACACACACACACACACACACACAAAATCTGAATGACAGATCCTAAGGTCCTAATGTAGTGTGATAAGGAAAGCAGATGGACAAAGTTAATTAAGAAGGCAATTTGATTCAGTTCCTTTTTTCATTTTCCCTCATATTTTCCATTGTGTGGTCTGCCTTTATCAAAAAGACGGCCCATTCAGCTTCATGTATTGCTATTATAATATTATTATTCTTTCTTAGGAATTCATGTGACCAGTGTGATGTGGTCACATGAAAATGTGCAGAATTTTGGGTTTGGACAGTCAGTTGAAATGGGCTTTATGTTGGTGTGTGTGTGTGTGTGTGTGTGTGTGTGTGTGTGTGTATATGTCTCCTTCCCTGACAGAGGGAGAATCCTGTCTCATTCACTACTTGTCTCTATGATCAGACAGTTCAGAGTTATAAGTCTAGTGCACTGGATATCTCACTGATGTCCACAGACAGGAATACTATTGTTCTTTTACATCTGGAATCTACTGAGGCATTTAATATTTCAGACTAATGTCTCCCCATGTGTAGAATTACAATAGTGAAAGAGAGAAAAACAGACAAAAAAGCAAAAGGAAGGGGGTTTTCACTGTTTCTTTTTATTCTTGCTAATTTCCTATAACTTACCCATAGGTGGACAAATCAATAGCCCACATGCCCGGGACAAGCAGATGTCCACTGTTCACACTATTAGTGTATTATTCATAGTTTGTCCTGTGGACAAGTAAGTTTAACAACCAGGAAAAATAACTAATGGTTAATAACTTACACAAAAATTTCATTTGTAGTATGTAGCTTAACGCTCTTAAAAATCCAGGTTCCAATTACAATCAAAAAGAGTTTTTCAACCTGATGCCATAGGAGAACCCTTTTAAGTTGCAGAACCTTTTATTCTCAAGTTCTTTAGAGAACCATCAATTTGCTGGTGCTTTAAAGAACCCAGAAATGGTTCTTAACAGCATTGCCAGGAAACATGTTATTATAAGTTCTCTAAAAAACCTTAGTTAGTACTTTAAGGAACCAAAGTAAGGTTCTTAAGAGTGATGCCAGGAGAACCTTTTCCAGTCCCACAAAGAACCTTATAGGGTTCACTTTAATCTGTTAAGGGATGATACCTTGACGAACCAATACACTGCTCTGAACAATTGAACTGCTCTAATGAAACATAAAGAACTACATTAATCTCCAAAGAACCATATAGCTCAACTCAGGAATGCCAAACAATGAAAATTGCTTCTTGACAAGAAGAAGGTTCTTTGCAGAACCTATGGTGCTTTAATGAACCGTTGAAGAACCTTTATTTTTAAGAGTGTATCATGTCACACATGTCACACATGTCTGACTGAGAGTAGAACCATTTTTACTAGGCTGATTAACTAACAAGAATGGATAACACTCTGACTAACCCCTAGCAAAATAAAGGGCACCACAAAGTTTGCGATTTAACCCTTCTGCTAGCACAATATGCAGTCATCTCGTGGCTCAACATATTATGAGAAAAAGACACTAGCTAGACTCAAATCTGTTACATGTGATGCGATTATAGGACACCATGTGACATAGCTGAAACCCTGGTGAGGGACTTGCTGACTTTTTTTTAAAGAAAAAAAATGATGTGCTTCTTTAGAAACTTTGTCAGAAGAGGTTAATAATCATAAACTCATTTGTTGATACTATAGTAATGCATGTAATTAGATAATTAGCTTACTATATGTTATTATTTTACAGCTATCACTTTTAAACCTTGTCATATAGATCTCCAGATAGCCAAAACATGGATGTGGGCAGCATGCTAAAACTTTTATTTGCCCTGTGGCCTAGCTAATGATGTGAAGCATTGTTATTTCTTAATTAGTGCCCATATTCAGGGTGCGGTGGCTTAGTGGTTAGCACGTTTGCCTCACACCTCCAGGGTTGGGGGTTCAAGTCCTGCCTCTGCTGTGTGTGTGGAGTTTGTATGTTCTCACCATGCCTTGGGGATTTCCTTTGGGTATTCCAGCTTCCTCCCCAAGTCCTAAGACTTGCTTTGTAGACTGATTGGCATTTCCAAATTGTCAGTAGTGTGTGTGTGTTTGTGCCCTGTGATGGGTTGGTACCCCATCCAGGGTGTCCCCCACTTTGTGCCCTGTGTAGGATAAGCAGTACAGAAAATGGATAGTAACCATATTATGTTACTATTGATGTAATGATGAGGAGCCATCATTATTAGCTCTATTAGAGCTTTTCCAGGAACAGACATAAACCAGAATGTACATGAACAGAGTTGGCACAAGACAGATTTAAAATGACAAATACAGAAACAAGCCACAAGGTCAAATGCAAATAGGGAAAGGACTGAGAAATGCTCCTTGCTGACTTTAGAAGTCGTAATTACCATAATTAATTTCCTGTGCACACATTGAAAACCAAATAAAATGGACATTTACATATTTATGTTTTTTTTTTTTTTTGGATGGTTGGTTGACCCCAACAGTGGTTGGGGGAAAAAACATGTTTCTGAATTTGCATTTTGAAAATACACACCATGCCAATATTCCAGCTCAATAGCTCATGGGCTCACAATCTCCAGTTTTGTAGAATCAGAAATTCAAAAACCTATCTATAAGCTCCTAACTTATTATAATATTCAGAAATAAAACCACAGTGTGGAATACTCTATGATAAAGATACCTTGATATTTGTTATGGTTTTATTTAACTGCACACTCAATTGTATTTAATGTAACTGCACCATTGCAATGAAGAATTAACTTAATTGAAAGAGAGAGTGACAGAACCCATCTTCTCTAATGAAAAGTCAAATGCTCAGCTTAATTGCCTATTCAGTTCGTTAATACTCCGTTTGTTGGTATAACATTACTAAGCTAGCTAAATCTCTGAGGGAGGTCTTCTTTTTCTGTTTTTGGAATGATGCAGAACAACACGGAGAAATAAAATAATTAGCTGGATACCTCGATAGCACCCCATTCATTATGCGCCCCCTTTTTCTAAGAATGAGGTGCAATTTATGATTCCTGCTGAATCTAAGATTTACTCGAGCTCAGGAGAACATGTCAAATCTGCAGTGTTGAATCAGCGCACAGCTATCATGTGCATGTTTCATGAATTCACATGGTAATTTGAAGAAAAAAATATAAACAAGGCTTTCAGCGCAGATCAAATGCTGTTTGTTCATGTAGATGTAATTGCCATCGCATTAATGGGTGTAGATGGAAGGGAATACACAAATGCTGTTCATGGAGGAAGGGCACAGATGGGATGCTCTGTTAACAGTTTATGAGAGACATCTGGGAGCAAAGGAGGGGAGAGGTGGCTGGAAGGGGGGCGGGAGAGGGGTGCGGTAAATTAAAAACAGCAGATCTCAAGGTTTGGACGCATCAGTTCTGTGAGATTAAATTGCTTGGAAGCAAGGAGAGGGAATTCTAAAGCACAGGAAAAGAGCGAGCGAGCGAGAGAAAGAACACAGCTGTTGGAGGAAAGACAAGAGCGAGAAAGGGAAGAGGAACAGGATGGGTCTGAAAGGAGGAGGGAGAAGCAAGTGAGCAAACAGGACAGTGAGTAGACTCGTGCAGAGAGAGTGAGAGAGGGAGGGAAGGAGGGAGGGAGGGATATAGTGAGAACACAGCAACCTGCAGAGACAGACCAAGAGAGCGAAGAGAGAGAGAGAGAGCACAGAGAGAGACAGGAGACGAGCGCAGCTGCGGTATCGTGTTATCAAGGATTAGGTGGGGATGCAGCTGTAGTCTCCGCACACACTGGATCTGGATCTAACTGCCTCCATGTGGGACAAGAACCTGTTTTAACAGCAAAAGCCCGGACATCAAAAACATGAGGTACTTCCACTGTGGAGAGAATGAGTAAGAGCAAGAGGAGAGTAGAATGGGGAAAGGAGAGAAGGATGAAAGTGATAGCCTGTGGACGAGAGCTGCAGCACGAAAGAGTACGAGAAGGGGAGAGACAACTGAGAAGTGAAAAAGAGTCGAGAGGGTTAGGCAGTTACGAGACAAGTGAGAAGAAAAAAAGAGAGATGAGAGGAAGTGCCTGCTCTAAAGTTGGGCATATTTGAAAGTCTATTTAGCCTTAACATTACAGTGTTTTCGTCCTAGTGTAGATATGTTTATTTTAGTCTGTTAGTCAGTAGTGAATCTGTCAAATGAAGTTACATTTCAAGTTCAGTACTTTCTGAGGAAAGTGTTCTGCAAGCTGCAAGCAGATGCTTGTCACAAGAGTTGTACTTCCGATGCAGTGCACTCTCCCTAACATAATAAATTGGTATTTTTTTTAAATAAAGGCATCCTGGCGTGAAGTCTCTCAGAGTGATGCTCCAGTGGAGAGTACAACATAGCCGAGGGTCAGGGAAAATGAAAACAGATGAAAGACAGAGGCATTTTGTAGTTGTTATGGCTCAGAGACCTACACATTTCATACTTTCTGGTAATTGTCTTTGGTTTATTCTGATATGAGAAAAGGAAGAAAGAGAGGTACATTAGGAGATCGCATGACGAGAACTGGTTGTGTTCTCATCATGTATTTAATATTTAACAATATTTAATATCTACAGACGGCAATCACTGACAGACGGATCTTCCCCTCACCGATCTAATCTAATCTAATCTAATCTACTTTGTTTAATCAATTAGCGATCATGCTGCTATTTAATTTCTAATGACTGGCCGTACACTACCTGTTACATCTATCATGTGTCTCAACTATCAAATCCATTCAGCATTACAATTACACTACCACAAAAACTGCTGGTCCTGAAACTGGAGATCAATTATTATTTTGCACAGGTTAAATAAAATTATTATTAAATGATTATTTTTGCACAGGCTCGCACAGGTTAAATAAAAAGATTATATGTATGTATGTATGTATATGTGTGTATATATAAAGATAATAAAGTAAAAGATGTAAAAGTTTTCAGTAGGAGCTGACTGTGGACAAGTACTGCTGATATATATATATATAAGTATGTATGTATGTATGTGTGTATGTATATAGATAAATAGATAGATAGATAGATGGATAGATATATATATCCTTTTTTTTAACTGCTGGAGGAGCTAGTATGTAGTTTTAGAATTGGGATTTTATTTATTGGAATTTACTAATTATTGGCCATTGAATTCATATTTAATGTTTCATATGCGCAAGCCTTTGTTCAGATATTCGTTCTTCTTTTGTTATTTGTTCAGTGTGAATGAGTCAAAACAATGTATATATTCAAATGATCACTTAGAAACTGTCTGTATTTGCCCACAGTCAGCTCCTTTTTAAGCAAAAATCTTTTACACTTAATAATAACATGAGCACAGTAATTATTTCATAATAGTAATCCTTTCAATGCGTTGTTCTTTGTTGCTAATCTGTTGCCAACAGTTGGGAGAAAATATTTGGTAGAACTCACACAGACACACACACACAGACACACACACACACACACACACACACACACACAAACACACACATACACACACAAGCAGTATGTGTTGTGTGTTGTAACACAGTGAGCAGCTGGAAGGCTCTCAGAGAGGCTCTGTGGGTTTATCGGGTGACGTGGGTCTCCCCCAGGAGGTTCACAACGCTTCAAGTCTATTTTACCATTTTGCTCAAGCTTTCTTCCTCATCTCTTCTGCAAACGCTCTCTGTGGGGTTCCTGTTGTCTCCATCTACTTGCCCCACACACACACACACACACACACTGGTTATATTGCTGCTTAATAGGGGTTAAAGGTCAGCTGTATTATTTAACAGTGAGAAAGTCATTTTATCTACTAGAAAAAAGTCCTATAAAAGTAAAAACCTGTCATTCACACTATTTAGAAAATCCTATATATTATTTTGTACATGTGAAGGATCTGCTGGGGTTTTAGCTAGATGTGTTTTTTGGGTTTTTTTGTCTACTGTTATGATAAAGCTCTTCTATAACCCTAATGTTGTCTTCATTATTTTTTTAAATTAAACGTGAAATACTCTCCAAAATTTCTCAAGTCAAAGTAAAAAAAAATGTGTCAAAAAAATGTTCAGTATGTGTATATTGTAAATAAGAGTCCTGGCATGAACACACGACGGCCGTTCTTAGGTACAAATCTGCAGTATCAAAGTAAGATTATTCCAGTCTATTTCCACAGACATTACTTATAACTAAGATGAAGAGAAGGGAGACACTATGAAATAGAAATAGCCCAATGGCATTCCTTAACATACATTGAGATCCTCCTGATGGCACACATATGAAAGCAAATAACAGACGGAGGCAAAATGACGGTCACAAAAATATTTCAAATTTACACTTTTATTTCAGCTTGTTAGGTATGTGTTTAAAACATATTGTTCATATTGCATAGAAAAACAACTGAGCAAAAAGTAAATACAGTTTTAATTAAGCAAAAGATTTTTTTTGACTATTGGTCCACTTTAACTAAAAATCCAAATGGCTCATCTGAAGCGAAACAGAATTTAAAGAGTAACTATGACTAGTTTTGTATGGCTTCTTAAGATCCAGTACCCACTCATTTGTCTTGAAGGTTGTGTATGGACGGGGATCCTGTCAGACTAAATAATTCATGCTCAATACATGAGAACAGTGCTGTGTATTTTCTCCGGACACTGCATTGTGTGTGTCTGCATCCCTCCAGATGATCATATTTCAGTGTACCGGCTGTGTTTAATGAGAACGAGAAGAAGAGGCAGAGAAGTATACACTACAGTCTCTCTGGTGCTTAGGACGTGTGTGTAATGACTATTTAGGGAATTAATGTGAGCAACAAAATCTGCCCTTGGCCCTGACACTGTGCCTACTCGTAAATGCTGAAACAGAAGTTAATGATTTAATTACAGTCATGTTTGTCAAACCTCATTTCACTAAGATGGCCTTTTAATTGCATTTCAGGACTGCGTTATCTCATTGACTTGTGATTGCTCTTGCTCAGTAATGCATATTTGTAATGATGAAGTCCCATATTGATTGAAATGATGAATGCATTTTCGGGAAGACATTTCTCTGATATGTGTGTGTGTGTATATCTGTGATGGTGTGTATTTTTATATTTTTGTCAGCACAGGTTTGAAGTTGTTGAAGTCTTGTGATGCATGTGTTTCTCAGAAAAAGCTCTATATCTATTTGATAACATGTCTGCACTAAAAATCTTCTCCTTCCACTAAAGACAATTGCTCAACGTTGTTAAATGAATTTGCTGAATATGTGGGAAAACCTTTCAGATGTCAAACAGCCAAAATGATGAAAAATCAGACACCTGTATTTGAGAAACCATCAGCCGTCTTTTACCAAAACAAGATGGATTTTTTTTTTATTTACTTTCTAACTTTGCCTTGGCTGCCTGCATGCAATGGGTAAGGAGCCAGCTTAACAAATGCCGTGGTTAAATACTCAGTCTGCCTAAGGATGTCTAAAAGTGTTATTTCCTCACACAGTGAAAACTTTGATCAAATTGGTGGACAGCTACATGCCATAGTGAAATCAATTTAGTTTCTAATCAGATACTGGCTGTCAAACTGTCCGCGAGGCACCTGCTCCGTCACATCATCAAAACAGGCAGGAGT
This sequence comes from Stegophilus panzeri, assembly GCA_024331685.1. Lineage (NCBI taxonomy): Eukaryota > Metazoa > Chordata > Actinopteri > Siluriformes > Trichomycteridae > Stegophilus > Stegophilus panzeri. The sequence goes on from JANDJT010000050.1 coordinate 12,001,650, forward strand.
GCTTACATACTCTGTGCAGACGACAGTGGATGACAGTTTTCACTTTTTTAAATGACCTAATAAAAAATATGGAAAATTGAGTCAATAGAGCAGTAGTCACTGAATTAATCAGCAGTTATTTCCTCACCAATGTTAGCACGAACCGTCATCAGTCAAGTGAAGGGATGATGAGGCTGAATGCCGCAAGTGTTTAAATTGCCTCAGGAGATAAGACTAGAGAGATTGATGTGGATGATATTGACGATCAAAGTGATTACATATTTCCCACCGTAAACGTATAATTTTTGATAAAATGTCACTAATATTGTCTTTTCATAAGCAGATTAGGTTTTAAACGATGGAGTTTTTACTTTTTATTGCCTGTCAGCTCAGGATCATATTAAAACAGGTTAAGATAATTCCAAATGAGATCATTTTATTATTTATTTATTATTGAGGAGTTATTAAGGACTCCTCAAATAGTCAATGCTAAAAATGTAATCATTGCTAATCATGTAAAAATGTGGTGCGTCATTTTATATCTAAATATACAGTATGTATGTATGTATATAGTTATTAAACATGGAACGGCTGCTGGACGAGCAGCCTGTCAGTCAATAGACTATGAATAAAGTCTCGTATATAGAGAGACATTGATTTCATGGTCATTATTATAATTTTTATACCTTATTTATCTCATGTAATCTAGAGGTGGTGGATGCAAATGCAGAGTTCATTTCTTTTTTTGAAAGTGCAAAGCAAACTGTCAAAATAGTGAAAAAAACAGAACCATAAACTTAAATAATGGAGACAGACAAAACACACACACTGGACAAGGCTGAGGTAAATGTGACAACACAAGAGCACAACAAGAAAAGCTTGGAAACCCGTGCTGAAACAAAGGAACTTATATAACGGTGATAATGGGTCATGTGACATGCAGTGGCTGATGGGTACTGTAGTTCGGTGCCTCATAGGTGCTAACCTGACAATTTATTACATAGTGAAATAAATGCAAATTAAATCGGTTAACACAGTTACACATACAGTGGATATAAAAAGTCTACACACCCCTGTTAAAATGGTAGGTTTTTGTGGTGTAAAAAAAATTAAACCAAGATAAATCATGTCAGAACCTTTTCTACTCTTATTTTGAAATTGCAACCTATCTATTAAAAGTGAAAAATTAAGAATCATTTTAGGGGGAAAACATTAAAACTAAACAATGTACAATAACCTGGTTGCATAAGTGTGCACATATCTAAACTAATGCTTAGTTGAAGCACCTTTAGATTTTATCATGGCATTCAGTCTTTTTAGATAAGGGTCAATCAGTTTGGCACATCTTAACTTAGCAATATTTTGTAATTCTACCTCTAATTCTGTCAAATTGGCTGAGCATCTCCTGAGCACAGCTCTCTTCAGGTCATCCCACAGATTTTTGATTGGATTTAGGTCAGGACTCTGGCTGGGCCATTCCAAAACCTTGAACTTGTTTTGGTGAAGCCATTCCTTTGGTGAGCTGGAGGTTTGCTTCGGGTCGTTGTCATGCTGAAAGGTGAAGTTCCTCTTCATCTTAAGTGTTTTAGCAGAAGCCTTAAGGTTTTGCGGCAAAATTTTATGCTATTCATTATTTCCTCCAGCCCGATTAAAGTCCCAGTTCCAGCTGAAGTAAAGCAGCTGCAAAGTATGATGCTGCCACCATCATGCTTCCCCGTGGGGATGGTCTTCTTTGGGTGATGTGCTGTGTTTGTTTGTTTGTTTGTTCGTTTGTTTTAGTGATGTGCTCTGTTCTCTTGGTACTCATCAGGCCATAATACATTATTCCATTATTATGGCTTTTGGGAGATTTTTTGGCAAACTTTAGCCAGGCTTGAATTTTAAATGTTTTTATTTTTTGGTTAAAAAAGGCTTCTGTCTTGCCACCCTACCCCACAGCCCAGAGATATGAAGAATTTGGGAGATTGTGGTCACATGTAGGGAGCAACCAGTACTTGCCAGAAATCATTGCAGTTCTTTTAATGTTGCTGTAGGCCTCTTGGCAGCCTCCCTGACCAGTTTTCTCCTGATCTTCTCATCAATTTTAAAAGGATGTCCTGTTCTTAGTAGTGTCAATGTCATGCCATATTTTCTCCACTTGTTGATTATTGTCTTTACAGTGTTCTGTGGTGTATCCAATGCCTTGGAAAAAATTGATCTCCTGATTGATATTTTTCAGCAATGAGATCCTGTACTTGCTTTGTAAACTCTTTACATCCCATGGCTTTTCCAGTTGGATGTTACCAAGAAGATGTAAGGAAAATCCTATAGGAACAGCTGTATTGTATATGAGGGTAATCAGTCACTTTAACTGATAGCAGGTGTATACTAATTAGTATTTAACATGAGTTTAAATGTGATTGGTTGATTCTGAACATTGCCACATTCCAAATTATAAAAGTATGTGCACACTTATGCAAGCTGGGTATTGAAAGTTTTTTTTTTCTAAAATATGTCATTGTTTGTCATTTATTTTTTATATTTTGAAAAAAAAAAAAAAATTACATCACAAAAACCTGCCATTTTAACAAGGGTGTGTAGACTTTTTTTATATCCACTGTATATACTAATTGAAAGATGTATTTTTCAAACACTAAAAAAGTCCATGGCTTTTGGACACTTGCATCATCTTGCAGAATTGCAGTAGACTAATAACAACAATATTTCAGAAACATTAAAAACTAAAGGTCTGAGAGCACTAGTGTAAATGCTTCTATTTTGCATTCTTTTCTAATTTAATACAGCAATTTTTATTTAAAATTTTATTATTGACAACAACTGGAGTGAAAAATAGAATTTTAAAAGTAGAGTTTCTTATTTGCTATGTCCCCTATTTGCTTTAATGACAGTGTGCACACGAGCTGGCATGGACTCCACAATTTTTCAAAACCTTGTGATCTATTTTAAATAGATTAAATCCATTAGAGTGTCTTCTGAACACATGCTTCAATAGGAGAGATTAGGCATCAGGAAAATCTTACCTTTTGTACAAATAAGTTAAAATGGTCAGTATCACAAACCTGCTTACATTTATATAGGTACTTAGAAATAGTGCAGAATCCTGAATATTAAATATTAGAGATAATATGATATTGACCATTTCTTTCTTTGTTTTAATAATATCACAGTTCTATGACCTTCTTATTTTCAATAAAAAACTCCCAGATTTTCAATGTGATCTAAGATTTTTGGACCTGTGTGTATGTGTGTGTGTGTGTGTGTGTGTGTGTGTGTGTGTGTGTGTGTGTGTGGTGTCCAGTTTCTGTTATGCTATTGGGGGCAATAATAGAAAAAGTGTGGTGAGAAAAAATGTGGAATGAATAAAGGACACTTAGATATATTGTAAACAGTAGATATGTAGAGAGTCACTAGGATATTGGGTATACAAAAACACAAACTAACTATACAAAAAGAAGCTCTTCTTATACAACTATACAAAAGAATAAAGGTGATAAACAAATAACAACAGCTTCTGTTTGTCCCTGACTAGACGAAAAGCACAAACAAAATACCCATATCTAACAAAAATGACAGCCAAGCTATACATCCAGTAACTTGGATGATATACACAGGTATTTCCAAATAAATAATCATATTTACACAATTTATATGCAAATTGGCAATAAAACAAACCCTAATCTCAAAATTCACAAGCAAGCTAAGTGTCATACACCAAAAATCAGTCCCAAAGAACAGAATACAATCTTAATAAATTTTACATGTCCTAAAAATGTTCTATACATTTAAATTCAATTTAATTCAAAGGAGGCATTGATCCTGACATGTCATATGCATTGCTAATGTAGTCCATCTCTTAACATCTTGTCTTCACAGGCACTTTGAACTGAGGCAGCAGATAGTCTGAACAGGAGACCAGGCGTGGTACCAAAGGCTAGAGGTCAGAGGTCATGGCCATGGCGACCGGCCAGTTGGTGGTGCTGCTGGCTGTGGTGGCAGCGGCCCATGCTTCCGTCTTTCTCTCTGGACAGAGACTGAAGCCTCGATTCCAACGAGACCGTCGTAACATCCGTCCCAACATCATCCTCATCCTCACTGATGACCAGGACATTGAGCTGGGTGAGGCAATATCTTTTACCTTTGTTCATGTAAAGCACCTTATAGTGAGGCAAAAAAAAAAAAAAAGATCTATCTGTTAAAGACTGATGTTTCTCTAATGTGCTGTAGGATGACCAGTGGTGGAAAGAATACAGAGCACACTGACTTGAGTAAAAGTACTTAATTCAACTGAGTAGTGAATAAGTAGTGATGAAGAAAATTACTTAAGTAAGAGCAAATAAGTTATCTGTGAAAACTACTTGAGTAATTACCTTACACATTTGTTTTTTTATTTTTATTTCAATGCCTACAACTGACACAACTGATCTGAAAATGTTCTATGGGTGAAGAATACATTTTGGAATTATTATGTTATCTAACCACCTCCATTATCAACAGTATATAAAAAAAGGTAAAGCCAAATCAAATCTTAGCTCAGTCAGCCAGCTAATGTTTACGCTGGTTGGGATGTTGAGCTATAAAATGTTGATATGCCCACAGGCTTTGGCTCACATAATTTGCCAATTTGATCAGTTGGACCAGGGATGCTCATCTGTCTCCACTGTCTCAGACATTTGTTGCTGCTGACAAAGAATTGTAAAGAAGTGTAGAGTTTCATCAGGAAGCAGCTTTATTTTTGATGTAAAAAAAAAATAAAATAAAACATTTCCACATACTGTATTTTAATTGGTTTCCAGTCTTCTGCAGTTAAATGTGCATTTTTTTACTCTGTAATGGTGACCAAAAACAACAGTAACAAAGTTTACATTTTAAAATAATTATAGAAGTACTATGGTTTAATTATGCTTTAAAAAAGTATTGTTACAGTGAACTGTAGTAGATTTATAAATTGTGGCAGTAATTTGATTAAGGTTAAAACGATCAGGAATGTGTTTCAAAGGTACCAGGTAAACTAAAACAGGTAATCTAAACTGTGTTTAATAACAGTATTACTCAGGGCATGTTTGGTATAATTTTTATAATCAGAACACTGGGGTATTATAGCACTAACTAGAAGATGTCAGATAAATAAGTTAATAGTTATTATTAATTGGAGTCAGATAATTAATTAAACGGAGTTAGATATATAAATCTTAAATTAAAACACGCATTCAACCTTCGGCTGCACCTATTTCCATCTTTGGTTATAGGAAAGCAGTGGGCTAAGTAATAAAACCTTAATATTTTATCCCTACAGAACCACGTAATCAAATACTGTAAGGAAAGTACATGTAGTTAGTACATGAAGAGGATGACTGACCAGAAACAAGCGAAAGATGATAGGAGCATGTGGTAGTACTCAGGTGAACCACACAATCAGTATTCACAAGCTATATTACATATTTCCCAAACAAAAAGTGCTATAAAGCCTTAAAAAAAAAATCATAACATTATTTACAATGGTCAGTTTATAAAAATGATTAGATTAGTGATTGACACCCATAACTTCTGTGAAATCTTTCTCTCACAACTAGAGGAAGCTTCTGTGGAGGAGGCTGCTCTGTAAGCACCATGAGCGCTCCTTAGGTCCATTGTTTTTCAATCTAGGGTTGAAGAAATAGTCATTATTTATATTCACATCTATTGGAGTGTTTCATTTCCTGTGTTTGTAGATTTTAACAATGTTGGAGTACTGAGATTATTTGAGCAGTATGCAAAAGTATGAAATTCTATCCCATGTTATCTAGAGCAAACAGTTCAGTTAAGGATATTCCAAATATGAACTCAGTTTCCTGCTACACTTGTGTGCTCAGCACTTTTCCCTTATCAAGATCTGATAACACCACACATCTTGCCAAGAATTGCTAAATTGCCAAACTCTTGAAAATGTCCTGAGTTGTTTATTAGAAATAATGAAGGATGAATTGGGCTGCATCAAGCATGAAAATGTTAACACAGAACCACTTGGTCTATATAAAGGCTGTAATTGATTTAAAAAGTGAATATTGCTCTGAACATTATGCAGTCAAGAATTCAACTCAGTATTTTCACTGCGTTTAAGACTGAAACAGAAAATATTTATTTAATATTAATTATACTACTAATATTGTTACTAATATCACCCATACTACTACTACTAATACTACTACTAATAATAATAGTAATAATCATACTATTATTATTATTATTATTATTATTATTATTATTATTATTATTATTATAGGTGGAATGGTGGTGCAGGGCAGTTGTGTCCGCACAACTCCAGGATTCTAGGTTTGATCCTGCATGTTCTCCCCATGTCCACATGGTTTTCCTCTGGGTCTTTTTCCTACCTCTCAAAAATTAGGTGGATTGGTATTGCTACATTGTTTCTAGGAGTGAACAAATGTGTGAATGTGTGTGTGTGTGATGTGCGATGATCTGGTGTCTCATCCAGAATGTATTCTCAGGCCATGACCCTGACCAGGATAAAACACTTACTGAAGAGAGAGTGAATATATGAATGAATGAGTGAAGAAGGACAAGAAGAAGTAAAAGAAGGATTTAATGTGATGATTTTAACAGAAAGAAGAGTAGAGAGCGAGAGAGTGTATGTCTGCATGTACAATGACTAATTTAGGCTACAGACACATTCTGTTCAGTTACACAGAGGTATCTTTGGATCTTCTAGATCTCTGACACAACGATGCAATTAGAGAGGAAAGTCCCTGCTGTGTTTGGTGCTGGATGACAAGAAGTGGAGTGTACTGTCACCACACACACACACACACACACACACACCATCATCGTCATCACTGCTTGTCTCTTGCAAGTGTGAATGTGTGAATGTACTTTTATAGGCTCATCCTCTCTTCTGTTCTCCTCTTGTGTGTTGAGGGTGGGGGTCTGGGCCTGAAATGTCAAAGTGAACTTCAATTTTAAAGGATCCATACTGCTAACCATTGTAAGTGTGTGTGTGTGTGTGTGTATGTTGGCCTTTGAGTATGGATTTGCAGAGGTTTGAGAAAAGGCCAAGTGGAGCCAGGCTTTCTGTCTCTGTGTGCATCAATCCAGCCCATCTATTTTGTGCATGTGTGTGTGTGTGTTTGTGTGTGTGTGTGTGTGTATGTGTGTGTGTGTGTGTGTTTGAGTAAACGGGAGGGGGCTGACTGGGAGAAAGCGCTCGAGCCAGAACCAGAGACTCAGAGGGAGGTCTAATAACCGCTTGCTGATCTGCTTTATAACTGAATTTCTTTTCAGATGCTATCGAGCCGACATCTTGCCAATTCATATTCTCCATTTCATTCTGCACAGAGTCTGACACCTAAACACACACACTCATACTTACATGCACACACACACACACACACACACACACACACACACACACACACAGACACATCCGCCTCCATCATGTGAAAGAGCATTAAAGTTGTTCATGCATATGGTGTCACTTGACAGCATGTGATAGTAACTCATTCTGAGAGAAAGGACTGAAGACACTCTCATGCAAACCAAATGAACCGATCAATGGATGTATTTATCCAACCGACTTTCCTCAACAATCCTCTTTTGTTAATGAGTAGTTAGTGTTGTGTGTGTAATGGGGAGAGAGAGAGACAGAGAGAGAGAGACAGAGAGAGAGAGAGAGAGAGAGAGAGAGAAAAGAAAGTATGCATCATCCAGTTAATTAACTGAATAGTTTATGACTTTAGGTAATGATCTCAGGATGAGTGTCTGAGGCTCTTTGTGTGAGGACTGTCATTGGTCATGCTGGCTAACATGTCAGTAATGGTGTGTATTGGTTGGTTCATTCCACTCTGCAGATATTTATTACACTCCATGGCCAAAAAAAAAAAAAAAAAAGGGTTGCTGTTTGCATTTAAATAAGCAAATACTTAAGAGCCTATGATTTGATCAGTATTGCAGTGTTTAATTTGTATTAGCTGGCAACAATTCTTTTAACCCTAAGTGATGCAGTGTGTAGCTTCTCATGTTGGGAGACGTATCCCATGGTTTCAGAGGGGGCAAGAACTTAAATGCGACTTGATGTTGATTAAAGTTGTCAAAACAATGGCACGATGAATGTGCACTGTAATCAAAACTAAAGGCGGTGCAATGAAATATTAGTGTGCAACATGCAGTGTATGTAATTTACTTTATATTATTATATTATATTTTTCTAACCCTTTTCCTAATTGTAATGCAAATGAAGATACTTATGCTACTGTACTTAGTAGAAGGAAAAAGAACACCTATGTTCTGTTAAAGAAAATGGAGCTAATTTCTGTGCCAGAAAATACATGTATATGAATGTCTGAAATTAAAGAAACTAGTGAGATTCATTGTATAGCTAAACTGAAATAATATTATTACAGATCAAGAAACACTATGTGTGTGCCTTCAATATAAATCAAACTAATCTCTCTCTCTCTCTCTCTCTCTCTCTCTCTCTCTCTCTCTCTCTCTCTCTCTCAGGCTCCATGCAGGTGATGAATAAGACACGGCGGATCATGGAGCAGGGTGGCACGCACTTTTCCAATGCTTTTGTGACAACGCCCATGTGTTGCCCATCGCGCTCATCCCTCCTGACTGGCAAATATGCACACAACCACAACACCTACACCAACAACGAGAACTGCTCGTCCCCCAGCTGGCAGGCACACCATGAGCCGCGCACCTTTGGAGTCTATCTCAACAACACAGGCTACAGAACAGGTGTGTGACTTACACACACACACGCACAGAAACACACACACACACACACACACACACACACACACACACACACGCACAGACACACCCACAAGACTCTAAATTGTAACTGTAACTTGTAATTGTAACTGCAGAAAGTAACTAGCTACATTACAAGCTAGTAAGAAAGTATGAGTTAACTACACTGAAGCTACTTTCTCAAACTGAGGAAAAATAAACTGTGGCATTTTATTTAGTTATTGCACTGCTACTTTATTACACAAAATTTAAAAAAAAAATGTTTATGCATGGTACAGATCATTCTACAGCAAAGACATTTAGTTTTTCTAATTTGTAAACCACTTGTAATGAGAAGCAGTGCACATTACTTAAGCATAAACAACACTAATTATAAAAGCAACAGACACAGAGAGTGGTCACTCCACTAGTCTTGTTTCAGTATCTAGCTAGCTAACATTAATCAACAGAGGGCAATCCATATATACCACTGAATTAAAAATTTGGGTATTAGTTGCAGTATAAATAATTAATAATTCTTATCATCATTGCTTGTTATTTTATATTACTAGCTATTAGACTAAACCATTCCTAAGATCAGTTGTCATGCTCTGTCAAAAAAAATCCATTTTGCTAATTCACTGCTTCACAACAATTCAACAGAAAATACTCCTGATCACCCTCATACTCTTAAGTTAACCAGCTAGGTAACCAACAATAACCGAAAGACCCCCCCACCACCACCACCTTTATCTGTGTCCTTAAATTAGTACAAATAAACAAGTATACCATGCCATGTGAATCTTTCATGCTCATAAATACTGATACATATGAAGCATAGGTGTTTGATAGTCATCTAGATAAATGCATGACCTGTAGATGTAGTGTGATGCTGTTATTCTCCAGAGAGGCCTGTGCAAGCTGAGGTGCACACATTTACCCATATCTGCTAATTAAAAATATTCATCTTGGTTCCTGACAGAACAGTTTGCACAGTGTCATCTGATTGATTCAAAAAAACAATTCTGTCCTGGTTATTTGAGAAGGGAAAAGGAAGTGTAGGCAACTTGGCAAAAAAGTAGATGGTTACTGGAAATAGCTCAGTGATTTTCAAAATATATATATTTATAAATGTTATAGTAGTGAAATGAATTCATTTTTTAAAATTAATTAACAAAACTACTACAACAACAACAACTACTACTGCAAATAATAATAATAATGTTTCATTTATATAGTGCCTTTCTCATACCCAAGGTTGCTGTACAGCCAAACGCAGTATAGTCAAATGCAGTGAGAAAATGAGTGAAAGTGTTGAGAAAAGAGAAAGGATTTACGCTGGGCCTTGAATGGAATTAAATTTGTGCCAAAAGTATTGAACGTAGCTTTTGAAGAAACGAACAAAAATGTACAATGAGAGAGAAGAAAAACCACTCATAGTTTATGAATGCAAGTTTACGTTCACCATTCTGGCACAAATCTCACGTGTAGGCGGGACTTAACAGAGATTTACTCTCATTGGGTAGTGAGATTTGGATTTTGAGTTCTGGATGTGGTTCTCTGTGTAGTTCTGGTGTTTGTACTTTGTAGTGGAAATGACTTACTTACTTATTCAGTATATTCGTTTGTAATTAATATTTGAGGTTTGGGTAGTCTCATACGAATATTTTTTCGAGATCGGTCTCAGGAGAGGCACGGAGCATCATCGTCATCATCCTCCTCCTCATAAGAGTAAATCGCTGTACAGAATGGCAAATGTACACTTATGTAGTATAAACAAAAACTCTGGCAACGCGTTCATAAACCATGATTAGTGAAAAGGAAGTTTAGAAAACCGTTAAAAAAGAATGCTGTTTATTTGAAGACCATGTTAAATTTTTGCCCCTGAGTTCACTGTTTTCAGTTTCAGTCCGTTTTTCTTCTTTCTCAATTGTATATTTTTGTTCATTTCTTGAAAAGAAACACACACAACACACACACAAAATTTGGCACAAATTTAATTCCATAGGCCTTGAAGGTTGGCAGCCATGACACTAAAACATCTGCCTACCCCCCTTGCACTACCCCCACCCCCACCACTGACCATAGGCCTGGGCCTGCCTCTCATTACTACACAAGAATTTCAGTTTTTCCCCGAAGTTGATGAAACTCTGTAAAAACTTACTGGAACTCTTTCCTGGCAGATCTGCCTTTTATCATTCGAGCTAACTAGATTTCTGCCCCTCAAGTAGTGTTGTGTCAAAGTAAACAGATATGCAGTGACCTTTTCAAACACACTTAATGGACATTGTGTTTGACAGGCCCTGCAGCCTCACACACACTTTGTCATAGTCTCACACCCCCTCACACACTCTTGTACACAGCACTGACACACTTGCATGCCCTGCTTCTATTCCTAAAGACAGTTTACATTACAATAAAAGCCTCAGGAACACTGCAGGCTGACAGGACTTTTGTGTGTGTGTGTGTGTGTGTGTGTGTGTGTGTGTGTGTAAGCACTGCTTCCAGGAAAAAGGTTTGCACTATGATGTGCATCAGAAACACACACACACACACACACACACACCTGGCAGTGAATCAGCTCATAGTGGCTTGAGTAATCCATTAGGACGCACTTTCTCTGGGAGAGATGAGCTTAGCCAATGAAAGCACTGACATCCACCCTAATGTAATGCTCGCAATATCAACATTCATCTAATCATCGCTCTAATCCAAGCAGAGAGCCTTTGCCTCTTTGTGTTTGTACATGTGTGTTTGTGTGTATGCGCTCATGATTTCTATCTGTCCTTTTTTAAATGTTCAGGTCAGTGTCAGCACTCTTGTAACCTTTCCTTCTACTTTCACTGTAGTATTGAATAATTTCTAGGAGTTACTGAATAATATGATTCATGATGAATATCTGTATAATAAGCCAGGTGTTTAAAGGGTTAAGCTCCACTGCACAATTTAAAGTTTAAATATTTGCTTCAGCTGTGCTCATCAGGTGAACGACTGCACATGAAAGCAAAATTGAATTTCATTTGAATTAGAGTGTAACTGAAAATCAGTCAAGTGGAAACGCTATATATGATTTCTTTTTTTTCTAACTGAGTAAAATGAATGGAACTTGAATAGTGTTAATGGGAAACTCTTTTTTTCCATTAACCAAGACATGGAGCAAAATGTGAGAGTTGATGGGTTTGGTAATAGTTTCACAAGTAGAACCCATTTAGATTCATATGCTTATTTTTGTGTGAGAAAGTCCACTGCAGCATGCAATAGGCAATTTTACGGCAACAAAAAACAGTCATAGACGTTTTACAAGACTATGCATTTCAGTTTAGAATTGGAAAACCAAGCAGTTCTCCTTTGAAGGATGCTACATAATGTCATAAGTGGATGAAATCTTATTCATACATGTTTTTGTTTTTTTAAATAGTTGATAAATGTCAACAGTTACAACACTATGAAGGAAAATAAACATGACATGCAATAATGGTTAGTATGTTTGCCTCACACCTCCGGGGTTGGGGGTTTGATTCCCACCTCCTCCCTGTGTGCATGTTCTTCCCAGGCTTCAACTTTCCTCCCCCAGTCCAAAAACATGCATTGTAGCCTGATTGACATAGGCTTTAAATTGTCCCTAGTATGTGAATGTGTGAGAGATGGGTTGGCACCCACCTTGTGACCCGAGTCCCCTAGTATATGCTCCAGGCTCCCCCGCAACCCTGTGTAGGTGTCACATAATGAAGGATGAGATGGAAGCAAATGCAGGTATGACAGTTTAATGATAACAAATCCAAAGGTACAGGCAAGAGTTGAAGTACATAAACGGGCAAGGGTCATGCGATCAGGCAAACAATCCAAAACAAGCAAGGCAAAGAATCAAGGTAGAGGGGAATAAACACATACAAAAAACCAGAACAGCAAACATGGTATCAAGGCCTGATAACGACAGAGATCAGATCAACTGAGCGTATACTTCGCAATGGCTGTGTGAGAGTGTAATTGGGAACAGGTGTGTCTGATTAGTTCTCAGGAGAAGGTGACATGTCTGAGTTGTAGTTGTCTTTGGCCATGTTTGTAGTTCGTGGTGCATTCTGGGAAATGGAGTCACTGGTTTGCTGTGACATGACAGTGGGATAAACGGTACAGAAAATAGATGGATGGATTTACATGAGGAAATTGAAGGGAAATAATACGTGTATTCTAGACAAATTAAGAATAAAGACATTTGTTCATTTTAATTAAGAACTGTCACCCTGAATCAAATTCAAATTGAATCCTGATTCCCACCCCTCATTTAGTGCAGACGTTTAGCAAATATCTCATACTGAACAACAGCCTCAGGATTTAGATGACTTTTAATGGACCAAATTAATAAAATAATCGCTGCAATGCAAGATAATGGCACTCATCTCACTCGATCCCTGAATCAGCTGTCCACTCTTTTTTTGTTTTTACACTGCATACAATACACAAGTACGGAAGCCCCAAGTGACCATGCATTATTTATTTTTTTATTTCTTATTTCTCGTGATCATGACTTAATTTTCTTGTGATCTTGAAATAACAAAAAGCTGTTTTCTCACAACAAACTTTTATCACAAGAAAATCATGCTCCTTGGGACTGGTGTTGCATGTACGTTGACGTCTTCTCCATTGCCATCATAAATGTAATAATTGCCCGCTGTAGAAATGGACCTTATCTCCGCATTAGGAGAGCGGGGTGTCCCCTTCTCAAGTGTTGGACACTAATGTGGAAGTATGTATAGTATGTAGTAAGTTATGTAGCGCTATTTCAGCTTCAGTGAGTTCCTGATCAAAGTAAAAACGAATTTATTCATCCATGATGTTGCGGGACTGCACTAAGCTTTGTTGCCTCCAGAACAAAAAAAAAATCATGCTGTTATGTTGAGTACACAGAAAAATTCAGTTGTGATAATGAGAAAACAAGAAAGAAAAAAATAATACAAATGCATGGCCACTCTGGGCTTCCACATACACTAGCACAAAAGCCTCCAAAACCTGTGTGTGTGTGTGTGTGTGTGTGTGTGTGTGCAGCATTTTTTGGGAAATATCTGAACGAGTATAATGGCAGCTACATTCCCCCTGGTTGGAAAGAGTGGGTGGGTATGGTGAAGAACTCCCGCTTCTACAACTACACCATCTGCAGGAACGGAGTCCGTGAGAAACATGGCTTCGACTACTCGCAGGTGTGTATATAAATACAATGTTTTTTGTTTTACATTTTATATTTTAGAAAGTTTTATAGAAAATGATTAATGGGTGTAAAACTAAATGACATCATTCAGTGTTTGCTCCTCTGTTGAAAGTAATCTGTTTTGTAGTCCTTAGTTCTGTTCTGTAAACTTTGCCCACAGCTGTTTTAATCTTTAATATGTCAAATTTGTGTGTGCATCTCTATTATACAAAAAACCCTTCATTTTACTCTCCCACACCTCCTGTTTTTCCCCACAAACCTACTTTCTCTTTCCCTGTGGAGAGTTGCCAGATGTCTCAGCCCTTAACTCAGACATGGCCAAGCTGTTCAGACTGTTCATAAAAAGCACTTGTTCATACAGTTAGACAACCTTCTTTATCATGTATTATCACACACAGCTAATTTAAGCCATGAAGCTTTTTAAAGAACAGCTGAGTTAAAAAAAAAAAAAAAAAAAAAAAATCCTGATACTGGCTGGAACCAATTCCTCAATTATTTCCAGAAATATTTGTATACAAGCATAATAGTAATACAATAAATGTAAATGTTAAATATAAAACTAAACGTTAAATGTACTTATGCCACAGTACTGTTTAATTCTGATTGGTCAGAAGGTGCTGGTGAAATTTCTATTAATCAACACTAGATCTCGGACAGTATTTCCAGCTGTTATTCAAACCACAGGTTTATATCCATGCATTCAATTGGATATGTTATTATTTATATAATAACAACTTGCTCAGGGACCTTGTATGGTGAATGTTCTCCAGAAATAGATTTTTAAAAATTGTGTAATTGTTGGTACGGTGAAAGGTTTTGTAAGGGGACGTGTTGTTTAGCATTTGTTGAAGGACTCCTGTGTCAGTGCTTTCTAACAGTCTGAGGTAAAACTGTTTTCTGAAACAGTGAAGTCTTTAGGACAGAGTATTTTTGCTTTGTTTTTGTTTATTTGTCTTATTAACTTCAGGAGATAGCAAAGAGAGGCTTGTGAGCTTATGAACTGTTTGTTGTTGCTACAGGAGTAGTTATTATTACAGTTGTTATTACAAGGTAATAACAGGAACAGACTTATTTTCTGGACAACCCACAAAATTAAATATATCTTGAAATGGATTCTAAAAAATTGTTGTGTTTTTAAAGCATTATTAGTACTGGAAAATTGCTGTGGTATAAAAGGGAGGAAACACTTCTTCACATACTGTTATGTAAGGGATAATCCACGGCTAGGTGTGCATTACACAATTTTAATGAATGATGTGGAGGAAAGAACCACCCAACATGAAGTGGACATCTAGCTGTGGCTTATGATACCATGGCCACTTGACAGCACTGACAAGTTAAAGCTCTCATTGATGTTTGCAGTGCAAAATTTGACTAAAAGAATTAAAATAATGGTCCATTTTTGTTAGTTATTTTATATACGAGTCATTAGATCTAGAACTCTGCTGCTCTAAATCATACACAGAGATAAAGTAGTGCAATAAGATTACATTTATTTGAATGAATTATAATAAATGGTTATTATAGAGAGAGAGAGAGAGAGAGAGAGAGAGAGAGAGGTGCGTGTGTGAGATACCTGCGTCTGCCTGTGTCTACCACATCTCTACTAATAATGAAGCTGTGAGTTTAACTACTGTATGCAACTGTAACTGTAGGTTTCTAAGGTTACAACTGTTTATAGACAGCACATTAATTTACGGTGATTAAACTGACTGGAGCTATCTGTGCTTTTAACTGTTTGAACGCACACCTTCCAGCCAATCAGAATCAAGTGTTCAGACAGACCATGGTATAAATGAAAATAATATTCACTTTGGGGTGGTAACAGCATTTCAGCACATTTTCCAATCATTATATATAGCAAAACACAGCAATGAAAGGTATCATTGAGAAACTAGATGTTGTTCAAACCCAGCATCATGTTCTTGAGGAAGGTTTAGCATCAAAACACACAACCCATAAATAACACCCTTCTTTCCCCCATCTTTCCTCAGGACTATCTGACAGACCTAATAACCAACGACAGCATCAGTTACTTTCGTATGTCCAAGAAAATCTATCCTCACAGGCCAGTCATGATGGTGATCAGTCACGCCGCCCCCCACGGGCCAGAGGATGCTGCGCCGCAGTTCGCCACTGCCTTCCCCAACGCATCCCAACACATGTGAGTCCCCCTGCTGCTCCTAGCAATGCTGAGAAACAAAAGGTTCCTTGAATAGATGTTCATAGTTGTGTTGATTTTTGTTGCACTATTACATGTTAACATGATTGATCGCTCTTGTGGTTTGAGGTTCCATGTTACATTAGTCAACTGTGAGTTTTCCTTCATTTGCTTATAAGAACTGTATCAGTCATAGTTTGAATGACTGCTTTGTGATAAATGTGTGTATCACTCATAAGTACTCGTAGTTCTCTCCCCTTGTGTGTAGTGGCAAATCTCTCGCTCTGTACATTATACAATTATCTTCCATTTGTTTCCGGTCAGTTGGTGGAAACTTTTTATTTACTTGGCCCGTGTATGTACTCTGGATCGATTCTGGGCACGTTTAAGGAATGGGGGCGTCACACAGACAGATTGCTTCTGAACTGTGGAATGATTTTTAATCCAATTTTATGTATCACTTCTGCTGATGTGCATTTTTTTTTTTTTTTTGCAAAATATGAGACAATAGCTATTCCATTTATTGTTCTTACAGTATTATGGCTATTTAGTTACTGTATTATTGATTTAGGTAGTATCTTTCCTATCATCAATAATATCAGTCAACTGGCTGGGTGAATCTTTTCCATCGAAACTGCTTAAATAATTCTTCGTTTTCATGAGTAGTTACATACATTTGAAGGGCTTCTGCATATTGAGAAGGCATTCTGTTTCATCTGCAGACCGCAACATGCCTTTCCGTGCCAGTGTGATATTCGAAACAGGAAGCGACATGACAAACTGGACCTCATTATTCCACACACAGCTCCGAGAGTAGATCACTTTCACTGTAAGCGCACCCCAGACTTCTGTTTTCAGCAGGAGTAGCGATCAGTTCCGCGGACTGCACATGAGTTTTGACTTTTCACGTATACCGAAGTTTCAGTACAAATGGCTTCAGGTCCAGAGGGATGAAAAAAAAAAATTAAATGTAAGCATGAGCATGAATTGTATTCTGCGTCACTTCCAATTCGCATTGGATAAAGCACTTTTGTGTGTTCTTCCTCGTGTTTGTATGTTCTTTGCAATATCAGTGGACTCTGGTTTGTGGTTGCGTGCATAGATATGAAGATTACACACACACACACACACACACACACACACAGCAATAATTGATAGGAATCCGTGTCGTGACAGCAAGCAGCTGCTGAGTGATGCATCGTCTCCGCTGTCCTTTGTCCGTGCTTTTTCCACACAAGAAGCACTTCAGACTCGTAGAGAGGCTAACTGTCTCACAGTGACATTTCTCTGGGTCCTGTCTCTTGTCCTCTCTGTTTGGCCTGTCACTATCTCATTTTCTTGCTGTCTATGCACTCATTTTCTACTTTAACAAAGAAACAGCTCTTTCTCTCCCTCTCCAAGTAGATATACTTGTTTTCTGCCCACATACACATTTGTTTTCTCCTTGCTGTTGTCAGATGTCTCTTCTCTTTTTTCACTCACACACACACACACGCACACACATATACTCGGCTTGTGCTTAAATCCTGCCAGCGGGTGCTGCCGTTGTTTTTGCCATGGCTGGATTAACAGCCCCATCTGTAACCCACAGCTGATCCAAACCGCCAGCTTTCTTGCTGTACAGTTCGGACTGACATTACAAACCTCCTACTCCTGGCCACCTTCTCAGCAATCTGTGTGCTATTTCCATTGTCCTTTTGTTCTTCAGTGACTTAAATCCCAATAAAAATTAAACATTGTAAAAAGGCGAGTGCAATCATATTGGAGTAATGATGGTAGTAATGAGTAATTAATGCTATTACTACTACAAATATTGTATTCATACTACAGGGTGCCCCAAAATTCTCCATACATAGGAGACTATGTTTGCCAGCACCATGTTGGTTGTGCCTTAGTCAATGAATGTTTATGGACATCCACTTCTCGGTTGATCCGCAACACTTCCAGTCTTTTTGAATTTGTTAATAAGTTTGGCAACAGTCTGGTGTGTGATGTGCTCGCCATGTGTCCTGTTAAAGTCCATCGCAACCTTGCGACAGCTTCTTGATCCAGCCATGAGAATGATTTTAATACGTTCTTCTATTGTCTAAGGCATTCTTAAAGGCATTCTAACAAAAAATATGAAAAATTTTGCTAAAAAGTGTTAGTTTTGCCTATGTATGAAGACTTTTGGGATACCTCATATATATATTGCTACATGCAGACGGGTGACAAATATAAAGGGTAAAAAATAAAGCAGTACTAAGGCCCTGATTTAGTAAGATCCAGAACAGTTTGTGCGTAGGATTGGAATAATTTTTGCAGACAAAAAATGGGCATGTGGCTATCCATCCATTTTCGGTAGTGCTTATATTACACAGGGTCACAGGGAGCCTGGGGCCTATCCCAGGGAACTCAGGGCACAATGCGGGGTACCAACCCATCACAGGGCACAAGGCATGTGGCCAGTGATTTACAATTAAAATAAATAATATTTCAATTTAAATAAAATCAGTCATAATAATCGCACGAATTACGTCACATGCAAAGGCATGAGAAACGCCATATGCAAATGAGTGTTTTTTTGCACATGCTGACTGTTCTTGATAGCTACGGTGAGTTAAATTCTCAGAGGCTCACAGAAGAATGAAATTGAAACTCAAATAGAACACCATTTAAAGGTGATGAGACATGTCAAAACACTATCCAAAATATTATACGAATGTAAAGATAAACACAAGCGTGTAGACATGAGAATGCTCTGTTTATAAGGTACATGTGAATGACATGCTTTTCACAGTATATACAGTATCTCACAAAAGTGAGTACACCCCTCACATTTTTGTAAATATTTGATTATATCTTTTCATGTG
>JANDJT010000050.1:12020671-12053860 GCA_024331685.1 Stegophilus panzeri
TGTCACATGAAAAGATATAATCAAATATTTACAAAAATGTGAGGGGTGTACTCACTTTTGTGAGATACTGTATGTAAATGTTGTTTACATAGCGCCTGGTGGTAAAGTTATAATTTTAAGAAACTTTCTGGTCTTTTAGAGATAGTAATCCATAATCTTGATAAACCTTCTTGTTATTAGAACATTATTAGGAGTAAATGGTATAGTTTTGCCAACTTCTGCAAATGTAATATCTGCTTTTTGTTTGTAATTATTTGCGCATTCAGTTGAAGTGTCTGTGAATTCCAGTCTTAGGAAATCACTTTGTCGGGGCCCTGTATGTCACCTCATATTAGGCACTTTTAGAGAGAAAAATGGCGAATTGATGCAAAACCAGACAAGTCATGCTATTTGCTAATCATAAAGATGCAATCCTCCATAGACCCTATTAGTTATCCAGCTTGCACCCTTTTTGTAGGGGTTTGTATGCGTTTTTACTTAGGCAAACCTTTCGTAAATCATTTCATTTCGTAAATTAGTGTTTTGATAATGGTGTTGAGGAGCATCTCACCCGTTAGTACAAAATCTCCCGTAGTTGTTCATCCCGGTTGAGATCTGGTAATTGTGAAGGCTATTGTATTTAATCATTTTCATACTCACCAAATCATTTGGTGACTCCGCATGCTCTGTAGAAGGGGGCAGGGTCATACTAGAAGAGACCATTCTCATCAGAATAAAAATGTTTCACAATAGGATAAAGATAATCAGTCTGAATACGTTTGTATTGATTTGCAGTGATGCGTCCTTCTAAAGTGACCCAAACCATTCCATAAAATTCCCCCACGGAATAACAGAGCCACACTTTTCACTGTTTCCTGTCACCTGTCTGTATTTACACCAGTCTAACTGTTACGTTTTATTTTTTATAAAGAATAATTACTTACAAATATGAACTCCCTAGCATGATGCAGTATCTATGACCTACAGACTGATGGAGAGAGCAACAGAAAAAGGACCGAATCTTTGTGGGAAAATAATACAGAAAAACATCATGTTGAAAACAGTCATTTTCTACTTGTAAGACTAATGAGTAAGAATTGCAATGCTGCTATGCCTTTTTCTGTTTGAAGTATAGATAGTGAAGTGCTTTAATGGTAGCTTCAAAAGAGCAGTTCTTTGTGTGTGTGTGTGTGTGTGTGTGTGTGTGTGTGTGTGTGTGTAAGGAGGGTGCATGGATTTTGTGCTGTTGTTGTTTAATTGACCACTGAAAAGTCCTTACAATTTGTTACCTCACTTTACTGTTCAACTAGAACATCCATTAACAGCCCCCAGTGACAGATTAAATATGTGTGTCTCTAAATGTGTGGTCATATAGCAGTCAGACGGCTTTAGTTTGACTTGTTTGTTTGTATCTGCTTTACCGTTATTGACCATTATTATAGTGCAGTTTCTTGGTCTCTGCGGCTGTGATGTTGGACTTTTCATTCTTCTAATTGTTCCCAACATATTTTTCAAATAGTGACAAAACACCAGATGCTTTCTCATCCCCCTATTCAACTGGATTCAATTTGATTTGTGTAGCATGTCACAAAGCAGCTTTACAGAAATATAGATGTTGATGTACATCCCTAATGAGCAAGCCAGAGGAGACAGGAAAAAGTCCCTGAGGAAGAACTCTTAAGAGGAAAGAGACTCAAAAGGAAACCCATCCTCTTCTGGGTGACAACGGATAGTGGGATTATCAGTCATTACAGTATACAGGTGTAGACGTATGAAGTCAAATAATTCTTTGGACATTGCAAGTCACTCCAGTGAGAAATGCACATCTTTAGGGTATCTACGCACTGTATACATCCATTGGATTGTATTCTGTAATCTTTATCCAGTCACACTCAAACCCCTTGTTCTCTAATAGCTGCAAGAATTGTAACAAGCCATACCTCTAAAGCACTTTCTTAGCCCTGGAAAATCCACTTCCTACATTTTGTTCTAATTCTCCATGAAGAATCTGAGAAACTTCCACTGGTCTCCGTCTGTCTGCTCTAATAACCTCCCACCAGCATGAAATTCTCCTCTGAGGTCCTCTGCCCCTTCACTTTGCCCCTACATAGGGGGGTTACTTTGCCTCCAGTTCTCAACAATCGTGTATTGGATTACATTTTTGTGCGCTTGGACTGGAGCAGTGCTCAGGAAAAAAGCTCTCTGTATCCCTGCAGCTTTCCCAGCGAGCATACACTTATTTTCTGCCTGCTCTTTTTTGCTGGGTCAGATCCCTCACGCCTCTCGCAACAGGGGCCTTCCTTCAGTACAGCAGAGGAGGAAGGAGTAAAGAAAAAGTTGAAGTGAAAGAGCGGGGAGGGGGGTATTTCCAGACAATCAGGTTTTCTTATTTTCTTCTTACCAGGGAGATGAGTTTACAGGAGCAAGTGGGCAGAGAGAGAGAGGTCTGAAAGGATTAAAATGATTATACATGGACATGTAAATTAGATGAGGGCCATAGAAAGTGCAAGGAAAGGGTGTGAAGGATAAAGAAAAAGTTAGGTAGGGAAAAAAGATTACAAAGAATTTTAGGGAAAAAAAGATCTTTCACTGAATTTATATATAAACAAGGGGGAAATGAGTAGGGATCTAAATCTGTAATCTACATGTGGATTTGTGTAAAGCTGCTTTGTGACAATATCTGTTGTTAAAAGCATTATACAATAACATTTAAGACAAAGAGAGTGGGAGATTATATCATTTTCTTTGGCTTACAGGACAAAGCTGTGACACAGCTAAGGACAATTATGTCATTGTTACTGTATACTTAATGCCATAATCTGCAAGATTTTTTAGTAGAAAAAAAATAGTTTTAAAGCCTGGATTATACTTTAAAGTATGCATACATAATATGGCTGCCTCATGTATCCTGTGGTTGTCAGAAATTAATTACGCTACGCTTCTGTATGATGCAATACCAACGTAAATTGTGTAGGCAGAAGAGCACCTTGTACACTGTGTCTGAAAATGAATAAACAAATTCAGAGAGTAACACAGCAATTTAGTCTGCTCTGAAATGTTTTTGGCTGAAATTTACACCATACCACAGAAACCAAACTAACTGGCAGGTCAGAACTTAGTGCCAGGTCGTGAAACCCATACCAACTGAATGCCCTGTTCATAATTAACCCTTCTTCTGTCCTATTCATCCAGATCTTGTTTTGATTTGGCATCAGCACACTTGTTAAATGTAGTTTGTATATATCCAATATATCTCATCTTCACCTCAATAATTAGATGATATAGACACCTGATACCTTTTTACATATTCGGGTTTTACAGATATGAGACTGAATTAGCAATGGAGTGAAGTGACATATTTACAAAGACCATCCATTTTGTACTACATTTATTTGTCCTTGTTACTCTTAAAATGATGTGAACAAAATATAATTTATTTTAAAAGTAATTTGCCATGTTCTGTAGGTAATGTTTCATGTGTAAATGTAAAGTCATTATACTACATTTCCACCTCTAGTAAAAATCATTTATTTTAACATTCATGTTCGTTAATGTCATGGTTGTCCCATTTTCTTTTCAGTACTCCAAGTTATAACTATGCTCCAAACCCGGACAAGCACTGGATCATGCGCTACACTGGGCCGATGAAACCCATCCATATGGAGTTCACCAACATGCTGCAGAGGAAGAGGCTGCAGACACTGCTGTCTGTGGATGACAGCGTAGAGAAGGTATGTAAGAGAAAACGCACATGCATGCATACACACACACGCGCACATAAGCGTCCACACGTGGCTATGAATCCTGAGAAGCTAATCGAGTTAGGAATTTTTTTTCAGGAAGAAAATATTTTGTTGTTTATTCAGTCTTTCACCGGGCAGCTACATTAAGGGTCAAGAAAGCACAGTTTATTAAATAAACTGAAGGAGACTTTGTGGGCATTTTTTTGTTGGTGGATCAGTTGAACTGGACAATTTTGGAAAGTCATATAGACTACTGAGGTTCGGAGACCCACTGTGGACCGTAAAGCATAGGCAGGTGGTCCGTGATTTTTAAAATTGAGTTAAAACAGTGGAAATCACAACCCTTTCCTATTGTAGTTATTATATTTCTTATTGAGTTCTTAAGGTTATTAGCCTGGTCACTTGAATTGAATAATCTGAACTTCAAAAACAAGTCATGCCAAATTGGGCCTATTGTGTTCTGTCTGTGGAAAGTTCAGGAATAAAAAGCATAAAGGGTCCAATAAATTATCATTGTATATGTTTAAATACTGAGCCTAATATTTGTATAATTGGGTTATGTTCATAAAATTTAACTGAGCTAATAGGGTCCCTGTCTGAAAAAGACTGTGAGTCCAGCAGCGACTGAGAATTTGACGGCTTTATTGATTGCCTATGGAGCACTGTGCGAGCTACGTAAAGCCCAGGTGGTTTGTATTACATTTGTCAGTGTCACCATATAATTCCATTTCTTTCATTTTCTGCAGATTTACAGTATGCTTGTGGACACTGGCGAGTTGGACAACACATATATTATCTACACCTCTGATCACGGCTACCACATCGGGCAGTTTGGACTGGTCAAGGGCAAATCCATGCCTTATGAGTTTGACATACGAGTTCCTTTCTATGTACGAGGCCCCAGTGTGGCAGGAGGAACCATGTAAGTGTGTGTATGTGTGTAAGGTGTGACAATGTGTATGTCTCTTTATCCCTTTTCTCACATCCAAGAAGATGTACTTTAGAAATCAACCAGTGTGGAACAGGTGGTCTGTCAATAAAAGATTATATAAAAGTCTGTTGTTTTCTCTTTCGGGGGTATAGGGAAATATTTATTTAATGATAATGTAGGACAGACATCTCTCAGTCTCTATTTAATGTTTAAAAGTAGTAGTGTTTGCAGTGCTATGCTACTGTGTGCTCAGATTGGAGAAATGTGGAACTCATGAGACCTGTGGGACAGTGAGCGAATCTTTATGAGTATCTTTATAACCTCAGACTTGAGTATCACAAGGTTCAGGAAGAAGAGAAAGAAGGAGACGAATCGTTGCGTGTTTAAAGCAGGAAGAGAAAGTTTGAAGGTTAGGATTTATCCTCCCACTGAGACAATTAGTCTGTATCAGATCCAGCTCTGGACACAAGGCCGGGATTTGCACATAGAATAATAACTTAACTTTTGTGAGATTTGCTCCATGTAATAAATTTGTAAATCAATTTTTATCATAAATCCCATTCAGTAGCGCTTTCTCATTAAGGCTAGGCAGTGTAGAAAAGTAACAAAAAAATGACTGTTTTGTCCATTCTGCTCTAGTTCAGTTTGTTTCAGTATTATTTACGGTCTCTTTTTTTCCCTCTCCCTTAATGCTCCAAGCTCAAGTCTTACTCCTTTTTAACGTCTCTGATTTTTCCCAGCAACCCCCATATGGTGCTGAACATCGACTTGGCCCCCACCATTCTGGACATTGCCGGGCTTGATATTCCTCCAGACATGGATGGCAAGTCCATCCTCAAACTGCTCGATACTGACAGACATATGAACAGGTATAGCACATGTTATTTCAGGATTCACTGATCAGAAGCAGTTATTAAAGAAACCTCTGTCGTTCATTCAAACAAATCTGGGAGATTTTAATAAAGATGGGTATAGTAGCTGACATGTTTGCATGTCTGATGCTATAATGAGGCAAAGTGCAAAAGTTATGACTAATATACATTTCTATATGAGATGTGAGTGATCAGTGATCATTTGAGTCTGGGTTTATGTGACTGTGTTGTTTATATTTGTAATAAATATAAGTATTAAACTAAGGGGGTGTCTGTGAATAAGGGTCTCAGAGAGTCTTGTGGAGCCAAAATGAATGTTATATTATATTGAAGTCTCCAAAAATTAATTAGTTTAAATAATGGCTAAGAGACAGATTTGTTGTCTTTAAGATATTTTGTTACATCTGTCGAGGTATGCATAGGATCAATGTCCTGCTGGAAGTCCCAGTTGCAGCCAAGTTTTAACTTTATGGTTGATATCTTCTGATTTTGCTTCAGTATTTCTAGATAATACTCCTGCCTCATGATACCATCTATTTTCTGAAGTTCACCAGTTCCATTTCCAGCAAAACATCCCCACAACATGATGCTATCACCCTCATGCTTCACAGCTGGGATAGTGTTCTTCAGATTAAAAGCCTCACCCATTTTTCTCCAAGCATAACACTGATCATTATGGGCAAACAGTCCCATTTTGTATGATTTGACCAGAGAACACATGTGGTGATCACCTGTAAACTTCAGTCTGGTTTTTATGCTGGTCTTGCAGTTGGGGCTTCTTCCTTACACAACAGCCTTTTAGGCCATGGTGATATAGTGGTGACTTTTTTAAAGGTGGCTGTACATACTTGCAGATGTACTTACCTGATGCTCCCACTCCACCAGTTCCTTGGAGGTTCAGTTAAGCCTTTCAAACTGAAGTTCATTCATCTCTGGGAGTTAATTTGTGCCTCCTTCCTGAACACTGCAGTGTCTGTGTGGTCCCAAGATTTTTACATATATTTGCATCCAGATGTTAGTATAGATGTTTGTGGTACCTTAAGTTGTTTGGAAATTGCTCCTAAGGAGACACTGGACTATATTTTTCTGAGATCTTGACTGAATTGCTTGGATTTTCCCATGGTATCAAGGACAGAAAGGCATTGGCTCTAAATTCAGCTGCAGGTGCACTCAATTAACTCCAAATTATGTATGACAGTTTACCAATCAAAAGCTTCTAAAGTCATTAAAGTCATTTCTTGAATCTTCCAGATTGTTTAAAGAGACAGACAACTTGGTGTTTTTTGAGCCACTGAAATTCGGATGTAGTGAATTACAGCTGAAATAATTTATTGTTTTAAAATTTCCTCTGAAGGGAATAAAGAAGATGTAATAATTAACAATGCCAAAAGAAATGTATAGTAACATGAAATGTGTGGAGTTATGAAAAACCTTGAGCTTGACTATCTTTATGTGTATCTAGGTGTATGTAAACCTTTGGCTTCAACTGTGCAAATTTTCATGGGATCATGTTAGATTTCTCTAATAATCTACTCTGTTACAATTAAATGCAGTACAACTGGCTTCTGTCATATTTAGAGAAATTCTAACAAGTGATATTAGTAAATTTCTTAGGAAATTAAATTGTTAACTAATTAAAAGCTAGTGCACTAACATTGTCCCATCACCCCTTTGCCACTCATGACTTCTCATATGAGTTGGATAGTCCAAGTATGATTTTGTCAAATAATTTTGGGATGTACCCAAATATTAGAAAATAAATCACACTCGAACATGCTTGTGGGCTTTTCACTTGTTAGCAAATAAAGATTGAATTATGCAGACAAAATCCCCAATCTATATCTGTAGAAGATCTGTAGATGAATAAGATATAGGTGAAGACTGCTGTGACTAGTAGAATCAACAGCCCCTTCTCTCTTGTAACACATGCACAAGGAGTCCACGTTTAAGGCCAGAAGACAAAGATAAAGTGAACATAATAAGGATTGCACACCTTTAGCACACTCTCTTTGTCCTCCCCCTAGCAATTCATTCATCCATCTCTGCTGCAAAGATCAGAGCAGCTCAGCAATGATCAATACCTCATAACAGCAACGAAGGTCAAAAGCAGCCCAGGATACTGTTTATTTTTCTTGTGCGCCTTGATTCCATCATTCTTGTTTTTCATCAATCTGAAATGCCGTTTCAATTCTTGAGCCCATTTGCCCCGGAGGTGCTTTTTCTCTTTTTTTCCCTCTCACTCCCCCTCCCTTTTTTTCCAATCTCCGGCCAAACCTGTTGTCATTGTTTTGAAGATTCAGGCATGCACACTAGATGGAACTGAGTCGTATGTGGCGGTGATCAGATTCCATGAGAGCTAATCGATTTTCTGCGCTCTCTCCTAATCTCAGGTTCCAGGTCAACAAGAAGGGGAAAGTATGGAGGGACTCCTTCCTGGTGGAGAGAGGGTGAGTCAGCAATACATGTGTATCTGTGTGGATACATATGTCTAGGATATTATTCTGTTGTGGTCAAAATGACCCATTTTACAGTTCATAATAAAAAATTATCATGAAACCTGTTTTTGCTTAATTTCTGTAAATTTGCATGATGTAAAATTTTGTAATTTCACCCTCTCTGGTAGAAAAGGTTTTGTCCCAAAACCGAATAATATGCACGTATACCTAAATAGTAATGACACCAGTGGTGTAGTGACATACAATTTAGTAGGATAGGATGCAGATTGGGACACGGCCCAATTATTCATGGCCCACAATTGCTCAGTATTACAGAAGTGTTATGAAGATAAAAATAATTTTATTGTGCACAATAAAGTGACACAGTGTCACAGTTACTGAGCAGAATTTCTCATCAAGAGCTGCTAGCTGCCATCAGATTAGCTCTTACTGGGCCCTATTTAAAGTTGGCTAATTAAGTCTGCACCAGATACAATCAGAATCAGTCCATTCTTCTTGGTTTGGAGTGGCCTGAATAGGGCAATTCTTTTTTGTCCTTCTTCCTTTGGCAGTAAACTACTTCATAAAGTAGTGCATGATGGGAAGGACGTGGCACAAGAAGAGAACTACCTTCCCAAGTACCAGCGAGTCAAAGACCTGTGTCAGCGTGCTGAGTACCAGACACCCTGCGAACAGATTGGACAGGTACAGACTCACATGTACACATGCGAACATGCCTGCCTTTATATGGAGACATGAATAATGGAGATAATGAATAATGATAGTCTTCGGGTAAAAAATACAGAATACGGAAAAAACTGGTAAAATTTCTGAGGCCCCACAACAAGAACCAGGCAGGAGGCCCTATGACAGGGGGGCAGAGAATGAACTCTATGGGCTAAAAATGTATGTGGTTGTCTGTGTTTTTTGTACCTTTATACATTTTCTCTAATGTTCACCATCTATCTGCATGGTAATTCAATTTAAAGGGTTTTTTTTAGTCATTCTACACTGGAGCCTCACACCACAGGGGGCCCCCGCTGTGCAAGCCTTGCATGCCCGTCCCCTACACCATTACTAACTTGGTATTTCTGTCTGGTGATTTTGACTGTGTTATTAGTAGCTCTAGAAACAGGCAGGAATCTGGATATGACCAAGAACTATAGTATCATTACTGTATATCTGACTTTTAGCTCTGTGCATTTGAGCACTGAACATAACGTCCAAATGATATATTGTGCTGCATAATATAAATTATAGCTGAATAAGGTGAAATATTGATTAAATACTCTGGCAATTGTTGTAGATGCAGCTCTGCTCCCTGAGCTACTTGTAGTATTATGCCATGCTGTATTTTTCTTTATTAAACATGTTCATTTTAAATTATTTTTTTGACAGACACTTTTATCCAAATCCACTTACACATGAGGCACAGACTTCATTTTAACTGTTATAGCACTGGCTTATTTCTACAGTGTTGTGATTTCTTCTGTTTATGTGTATATCTCATACTAAATAGTTTTAGGTCTTCAAACGAAATACAACATAAAACAAAGGCAACCTGAGTAAACACACAATACAGTAAATGTTGTTATTGAAGCAAAAAAAGGTTATCCAATACCTATTACCAATGTGAATAACTAATTGCCCCCTTAAACTTCAAATCTGGTTGTGCCACCTTTAGCAGCAATAACTGCAAACAAACGCTTCCAATAACTGGAATTCTAGGACTGCACTTAATTCTAGGACTAGGACTTGTTCCTTATGCTTTGGATCATTGTCTTGCTACATAATCCAGTTGTTTTAACTTATTTTCTGGTAGAGAGTAGAATTCAAGTTTTCCTCAATTATTGCAAGTAGCCCAGGTCCTGACGCAGCAATGAATCCCCACACCATCACACTGCCACCACCATGCTTAACTGTAGGTATGATGTTATTTTTGTGGAATTCTGTGTTTGGTTTTTGCCAGATGTAACGGGACCCCTGTCTTCCAAACAGTTCCACTTTCGACTCATCAGTCCACAGAACATTTTCTCAAAAGGTTTGAGGATCATCAAGATGTGTTTTGGCAAAATTCAGACAAGCTTTAATGTACTTCTTGGTCAGCAGTGGTTTTCGCCTCCCCACTCTTCCATGGATGCCATTTTTGCCCAGTGTCTTTCTGATAGTGGAGTCATGAACAGTGACCTTTAATGATGTAAGACAGGCCTGTAGATCCTTTGATGTTGTCCTTAGCTCTTTTGTGACTTGCTGGATGAGTCGTTGCTGTGCTCTTGGAGGAATTTTGGAAGGTTGGCCACTTCTGGGAAGATTCACTACTGTGCCGAGTTTTTTCATTTGGAGATGGCTATCACAGTAGTCCTTTGGAGTCCCAGAGCCTTTGAAATAGCTTTGTAACCTGTCCTATATTTCAATCACCTTCTTTTTCATCATTTCTGGATTTTTTTTTTTTTTTTTCAATTTCGGCAGTGTGTTACTGGGTAAGACCTTTTAACCAACTTCATGCTGTTGGAAAATTGATTGAACAGGGTTTGCAGTAATCAGACCTGGCTGTGCCTAATCCAGCTGAACCCCATTATGAATGCAGTTTCATAGATTTGGGGAATTAGTAACTATGGGGACAAAAACATTTTTACACAGGCCTATTTGGTATTGGATAACTTCTTTACTTCAATAAATAGCATTGTCATTTTAAAACTGTATTTTGTGTTTACTCAAGTTGCCTTTGTTTTATCTTAGTAGTGTGCAGTAGTATTTCTCATAGTAGTGTACAGTATAATATATAATACGTGAGAATTACTGTTTGGTAGTGTACATATGAGGGATAAATCGCAATTCTGCTACCTGTTCTAGTTTCCCAAAATATAAAACAGCCAGCAGCCTAACTGAAATCACCCCAATCCTGACCAGGCAGTTATTAAGGAAGAATGAATGAACATTGCATAGCAATTCATGTTTTTCTTTGTCCTGTGACCTTCATATCTGACCACCCACTTGCACTCATGGGCTTCACATCTGACCTCTTGCTCATGCACACAAGCTTCATCTCAATTTAATTCAATTTTATTTGTATAGAGCTTTTTACAACAGTCATTGTCTACCTGACCACTTACTCACATGAAAGTAAAAACCTCCTGCTAGTGTGACTTTTTTGTTGTTAGTTTCTTGTTGTACGCCTCTAGTTTTAACCAGATGCCATGTGGAACCTTCTGGCAAGTTTTCAGGAAGAAAAAAAAAGGTTCCATAGTGTTACCATTATCACTCAAACTCACTTGCGGCTGCAGTTCCCCTTAGATTTACATCAGACTGCTTCATTTATATATTATTTTGTAGCCGTAAATATTTTCACAGTTACTGTGACTCAAGATGTGTGCACTTTTGTTGATTAAAGCTGAATATTATTCAGTGAAATGACAGAGAAGGACACATTCAACTTAATTTTATAGGGCAATACACAGTAAATGTGGTAATGTAATTAATGAACAGTAAATAGCTACTCAGTTTGTTCTGTATCATGTACAGTGGGGTCCAAAAGTCTGAGAGCACTAGTGAAAATGCTTCTACTTTGCATTCATTTCTAATTTAATACAACAGAGGAAAATCTGACCCTTTGTACAAAGTGGTTAAAATGGTCAGTATCACAAATCTGCTTACATTTAAATAGCAAGCTACAAATAGTGCAGAATCTTGAATATTACATATTCAAGATATTGAACATTTACTTTCTTTGTTTTAAATATTTCACAATTTTAAAACCTTCTGTTTATTTCCAAATGAATAAAAAAAATTAAATAAATGAAATTAATTACATTAAATTAAGAAAATCCTAGATTTTCAGTGTTGTCTCCACTGTACATAATCATATATAGTTAACAGTTGGGTTCAAATATAAGGAATATATTAGATAATATTAACATTAGATTAATTGGTAATTCATTAATACATGACAGCACCACAATGACAAATAAGAAAAACTTGCATACTAACAAGCTTGTTTGTGTAGCTTGTTGTTTTGTAGCATATTTTTGTAGTGACACAATCGTACAAGATGAATAGACAACATGCAGCATAGATTTGTGTATCGACCTGCTTCTGTACAATAGTTAAAAGCCATATCTACACAAAACTGAAAAGACAGGAGTTATTCATAGGATGTCCTGCAGTAAGATCTTTGTTCTTACACACAGACACACACACACACACACACACACACACACACACACACACACACACACTGGCTAATGAAGGCACAGTGGTAGAGAGCTTTGAGCTGTCAGATCAAACACACCTGACATATCCAGCTCTCCTTTTTCTCTGTGAGGGAGCTGACCGCTCTCGTCCTCCACAGCCTTCCGTCTCCCACCCAGTAAATCACTCTCTCTTCCTCATCCAGCCTTCGCTTCATCCTCTCTGCTTTTTATCTTTCCATTTCCTGTCAAAATGTCATTCTCAAACTTGAGTAGGGTGCCATGTTCAACATAGCAAATGTCTTTAGTCTTCCATCAAGTTTTATTAAAAGGGTCCTTCTCTGGCCATTTTCTTTATATTGTAAATGAATGTGCCAGATTATTATTATAAAACCTAAATCTGTTATTAATATTTCCATTTGAACTGCATTAAACATGCTGTTATGCTGTTAAATGCTGTTATTTTTAGATTTGCGTCAAACATGCGGATCTAAAAATACCAAATCAATATAGAGGATTGTCTGATGATACCAGAATAATATTGATGATATTTTAAATTCCTGTAACCCCAAGTCAGACTGAGAAATCATAATGAGAAAACACTAGATTCAAATTCTTATAGACATTTTACATTTAATTTAGTATTTAAACGTATTATTCCGTTGATTGGAAAATGAACACAGTGCAGTTATTCATTCTTCATTTAATATCTTTTTGATTCTTCTTTTCCTTTGTCTGTTTTCTCTTCTCTTCATTATTTTATCCCTTGTATGATTACATTATTGATTCATATATCATATGTCATTCTTCCCACAAACATCACATGTAATCTGCACCAACTATTAAAATAATTAGGTGAAGATAAATAATGTTAAACAACTAGAATGATAACTTACAATCATCATTTATAAATTGAAAATGAATTAGAGTAACAATCATTAGAAATAATTATGGTCAAGGTTATGTTCTTTATATAATTGGAAATAGATTTTAAATGTAATTGATCATTTTCAGTGAATAAAATTCCTAATAATAGTAGTAGTAAAACTGAGTCATGACAGCTGTAGAATTTTACTTGCTGTACTCCAGAATTACTGGCACCATCCAAGAGAATGAGCAAAGATTGTTGTATAAAGTACACTGCACACAATAGCTCAACCTAATTATAGGGTTTCATTCTTAAATGAATGATGAAGCAATTGAAATTAACTTTGATAACTTTGATAATGATTTTCTGGGGGGAATCCATTACTCAAGAACGTTTGAACTTCTTTATCTTCACTGAGGTTCTGGAGTCTATCACAGGATGATTAGACACAAGGCAAAATCTCTGAAAACACACTGCATGGGACGCCAGTTCATCGCAGGGCATCACACACACTACGTTACTGATGGGAGGTGGGAGGAAAAGTGCCAGAGGAATCCCAAAAGAACACAGGGATCACACACAAAACTCCACACAGACAGTAACCTGAGCTCAGGATCAAACCCTGGACTCCAGAGCTGTATAGGCACTGGATTCACTCCACCTATAATCAGGACAAAGCGGTTACTGATGATAAATTAATGAATGCTGATGGATAAAGCTATTTAGCGTCCCCATATTCTCAAAATATCACCTACTGCATGTGTCAGTCAGTACGTTTACATGGACAACAATATTCCGATATTAACCCGATTAAGACAATACTCTGATTAAGAAACTATCATGTAAACAGCGATTATTGATGACCTTAATCTGACTAAAGTCATACTCGAAGTAAACACAAATCGAATTAAGACATGTGGAGTATTCCTACTATAGTCGCATTATCGAAGTGCATTATAGCCATGTAAATACCTTAATCACATTATTAACGTCGCGTGGGAGTTTTTGCCACATTCTGCGACAGGACACGTACATACGGCAGTACTCAACCATTTGACGGCAAACAAGAGAGCACGGCTGCATCCGAAACCGCGTACTTACCTACTATATAAGTAGCCGAGATACATGTATTTCAGCTAATATATAGTAGGTAAGTATGTGATTTCGGACGCAGCCCGTGGCTTCAAGCAGTCGTCTATTTGTACATATGTCATGATAAATAATTAACTGCACTTGAAGCGTTTGTAAAATTAAAAATGAAACATGCAAAACTGTATACGGTATCATAACGAAGGTATCATAACGAAGGTATGTTGATACGTGAAATTCTGGAGGGAACGTCGGATGGCGTGACGTGGGGTTAATTGATCTATGTTCTATATTATAACATGTAAAACAGGAACATGAAAGGAATATTCTAAAAGCAATGTATGTAAACACCTTAACCACAATATTATCCTATTCAAAATAAGGTCAATAATTAGATTATTGTTGTCCGTGTAAACGTAGTCATTGACGTACATTTACTTTTGCACGCTTATTTATTTATTTATTTATTTATTTAAATGAAGGGTGCCAATAATTCTGGAGTTGACCCTGTATGTGACAAGGCAACATGTGTCTGCGGCTAGATGTCTGACTGCACCTTTAATCGTGCTGCTGAATCCATTGTGGCATAGAGGACCATCCCAAAACAAAGACACTGTATAACAATCCCCATTTTTATTCCACTTCTTGTTTCCAGCTGGCTGGTGCAGAGCATCATACTTGAGATTTTATAGCACCATCTCGTTCTTAATGACCTGACAGGGCCCGTGCACCAGCGTGTAAGATGAAAAGAGCACAACTCGAGCTCTTCATTTACGAGGCTTTTAACAAGGAGGACTTGGCATGGCATGGTAATTACTGATGACAAAGAGAGCAGGCAGAGAGCAGGGTGGCAATTCTCACCACTTAATCGACTCGTACACATGCACAAACACATAAACGCACAAACACAGGCTCACACGATGCATGCAAGTGCTGTGTTTCACCTGTGCAGTGTCAGAGGTGTGATATAAACATGGATTTGTGACAAAATGCTTTCAGCACGTAGACAAAAAAACAGCGTGTGCACTGGGTCTTCTTAAAAAAGTAGTTTGTGAATGTGTGAGACAGAGCGAGTGAGGAAAGGCCTACTTATATGTTCTTGTTTAAGTAAGCTAAGTACTCGTGGGTCCCAAGTGCTCACAGCTTTCCTTGAATGTCCTGTCTCTCACAGCCTCCCCGCCCAAACCCTTTTTTCCCCCCTCTCTCTCTCTCTCTCTCTCTGTAGAAGTGGCAGTGTGTGGAGGACTCCACCGGGAAGCTGAGGCTATATAAGTGCAAAGGCATGGCCAGTCTTTCTGCAGTGAGGAAACCCGTGTCCAGCGCGAAGCCCCAGTTTTACCAACGCCCTATTAGCACCAGTGCTAAAGCTAACACAGAGCCTGATGACTGCGACTGTGACTTCAGCAGCTACAGACTTAGCACGCTGAAGAAAAAGACCCTGCTGTCCAAAAAAAGTAAGCAATTAAAATACGTGCAAGCTAGTGAATAATACTATACAGATCACATCCACACTTTTCTTGTAAATCATTTCATGTGTCATGTATATCAGGATTATAGTCTTTTTGTGGACCCAAGAGGCATTTAAACAGATTTTACCATTGGTTAGGGTTTACACGCATGTAAACACATCTGTCTCTCTGATCCACATTTAACAAATAAAACCCTTTTTACATTCTGTCATAATAATGAGATTAAGAAAATTTTTTAATAATGTCCATGATGGTGATTTTTGTTGCAGCAGCCATCTTTTCCATAAAACAACTGTAAAGGAGGAAATTGGTGGTCAAATGGCATGAGCTGATTTGCATAATATATGAGATGCAATCCAGCAAAGTGAAGACATATAGTGTTTGTTTATGAGTGTACATTCAAATGAGCAAAATTTTATATGGATGCAACACATATACAAGGCGCGATCAAATAAAACACAATCAGATAAATGAGGACCAGGAGGCATTGTAATTCTAAACTGAATCTCACAGGGGGAAAAAAAACATAATTTTTGCTTAATACACTTTGGTGCACATTATATAATAGGACTCATGTTCGAGCTTTAGACAGATTTTTGAGATCTGTGATAAAATACCCAGGCCAGTGTTAAAGCCCCTGTGAACTCACTTTCATAATTAGCTTCTTATAGTTATCAACTGTAAAAAAGAAGAAAAAAAAAAGATCATTGATTGGCTTTCTTTCAATTAAGAGATCTGATTTTTTTTTTTTTTTCCCGGCTGTGTTTGAGTAGAGCGGTATTATATTTGGTAGAGGTTTGCTGGTTGCGCCAGCTTCCCTGTTACCCCAACCACAAAAATTAAAGCAACTTGTTTCCTGCACCTTTAGCATCTGTGTGAATGATTTTGAGCAAAATAACATCCAGCTGGACTTTTTACCGATTTGTATGTATTGTTTTAAGCATGGGTTGTATAGTGGCGCAGCAGGTCCATGTGGGTTTCCTGCAGGTTCTCCAGTTCTTCCGTAAGTGGATTGATTACTCTAAGTTGTCCCAATGTGTGAATGTGTGTCCCATCCCATCCCATCGTATCTCACTGGCATCCTGTTGAGGGGGTATTCCCACCTTGCACCCAATATTCTCTGGGTTAGGCTCTTGATCCACTGTCACCATGACCAGGATAAAGTGATTACTGAAGATGAATGACATAATGAATGAATAAATATATTAAGAGTAGTAGTTTATGTGTAGTGATGGTGAATATTTCTGGTAGTTTTTAGGGTTTTTTTAATAATGAAAGGAATGAGAATTAGCAGTGTCACTGTACTACTATCATGATCTACACCTAGTACTGTAAGGTAACTGGTCGTTCTGGTTGGCAGCGTGGATTTTTATGTACTTCACACATTTGTTTTTATTTTTAGAATACTCTTTTCTTCCATGTGGACGAATTGAAAAGTACATTGGGTATGTCTCAGTTAGCTCCCTAGTTCAGTAGTTAGGGTACTGATCAGGGAGTCAGCCATTTTAAGGGCTGTCTCAATCGCAAAATCTTTCCAGTGCACTGGATCATTCACTCTGTAAAAAATCCCACAATGCACTGCAAAAACCAAGGCTGCTCACTATGTTCTCCTACTGGAAATGACGTCATGTTTTCTGAAGCCTCTCAGCTCGAAAAAGGTGGGGGACGAATCTCAGCCAACTTCTATTCAACTATTGTAGCTCTCAAATGATTACTTATGTTAGTGTTTTTTTTTTTTTTTTAAATATTTGTACCTTATATACAGTTTGTTTGAGTTTCTAACAACTTTTAAGTGTTTAATGATTTTTTTTTACCTACTAGCTTGCCTATAATTCTGCTTGACATATTATGACAGAAATACATCTGATTAAGCTAACAAATTTATATAACATATAAAACTTTTAAAGTTTTAAACTTTTGGTGACGTTTTACAACGCGAGTACGTAGTCATGTCACCAGAAATTCAGTTATCCGTGTCCCAATATGTAGTGAGCCAGGGTTCTTACCCGTGCCCAAACTCGTGTACACGATATACTGATTCACTACCTACTAAACTAGGGAGTTGGTTTAGACATACCCATTGTCAGTGTTTTCATGTTTGTATAATAAAAGTCCCTTAACATAATTCCAATTTTGCTGAGCATCACTGGCAAAACTCATGACCTTAAATGGTCGCACCACATGATAGTAGATAGCTAAATGAGAGGACAGTAAAGCTTATTTTAATTTATTTTATTAATCAATCTCGCTGCTTATGTGTTTTGCAGTGTCATGCTCTATTGATCAGTGTAGCTTTTTAAACTAGATGGAAGGGAAAGTAGCATTGGAGTGCACACAAACCGCAATCTTAACCGACCACCGTGCTGCTAAAAATATGTACAAACAAAAACAATACACCGCACAGTGTTCATGATTAGCATATAATAAATAGTTCTAGAAGCTAAGCTTGGTCATTCCCACATGCTTTCCTAGTACTAGCACTATCTAGTGTTTCCTTGCCAGGGAGACACCACTTTCAATCATTATGTGACCTGACACCTAGTTTCATGCAATTTGGATCAGGCAATAAAGTTATAATTAAACTGTAGTTATGGATATGTAGATCTTCAATCTATAATTGGTAGATGATAATTTAAAGGTGCAATAGTCAATATTTTTCATTTCTTACTAGTACAAATAATGGGGAAAATTAAGTAGAAATGCTAAGCTAGAACAAGTGTATTACATAGCTGGAAAAAAAAAAAACCCAGTTTGTTAACCTCCTTTCCAGTCCGAAATGTTTGTTCGCATGGATTGGCCTCTTGTCAGTCATTTTATAGACATGCCCCCAACAACCCCTCCACATCCTCATAAATCATTATGAGGAGAATTTTGCATGTTTATATACAGTTGTAATTTGGCCTTCAGAGTGCACTTGATGTCATGACAGTCCTTGCTAATGGTCATTCTTGTTGACCCACCATAAGTTTTGGGTGGAAATGAGGGCGGGCTCAATGAGTTAATAGAAATCATTCAAATCTTACTCAACTTCACCTATTTACCTGAAGGAGACCTATTTTTCACAAGTCTTACCTGATGCACCTTTAATGACAGATCTTTAGTACTGAAATCATATAGTCAGAGGAGTTCGGAGGAGATTTTCAATCAGGTTTAAAAGCATCACAACATATCAAGTGTGAGTAGCATGGGACCAATGGTGAGAACAAAATTAAACAACAGATAATGAGTGTGTGATTGTAAACCATGGGAAATTATCACTCCTATCATTTGAATAAAGTAACAAGCTGCTCTTCTTTGGAGTGCTCAACTGGGTTCCCCGGTTTCCTCCCACCTCCCAAAAACATGCTGGGAGGTGGCCTGTCTATGATCAATTGCCACTAGGTGTGAATGTGTGTGTGTGTGTGTGTGTGCATGCATGGTGCTCTGTGATGGACTGGCATCCCATCACTTGTTGTAATGAAAGTAATGAAATGAAAGTAATGAAAGAAAAGTCAATAAAATGTACAAAAAATATGAAATTTCCATTCTTACAATTATGAGTGACAGTATTTATTAACAATAACTTTCAGTGTAAGAGGAAACTCAGTAAAGAGTCGGTGGGGAAATATCCTATTCATTAAAAAAGCACATTTTGAAATCAAATGCAGCATGAATAATTAAATTTAAAAAATGACTACACCAACAAAAACCCAGAAGAAATTGTTTATCAATGATTTCATGATTGGCTTTTTACTAATTGAACAAATAGTAAAAACTTCCACACTTCCATGTCAGACTGCCAAGCCTGTGTGTTTTTCTTGAGATGGCGGTGTTTGCATAAGCGAGAGTGTCAGGTGAAAGATCTCTCTGTTTATGAGGTTATTGTGTGTGTTGGTTGTGTAGTATGCGCACCACTACAAAGGCAAAATGACAGATTTACAAGAAAGTGAGCCGGACAGAGAGATTTATGGACTTCTCTAGTGTGCACTTACTTCCACTTCGTCTCTCCATAATACTCCATAATACTCCACTGCCCCCTAGTGGATTAAGTGTAGCTTCATTCCTATAGAACAAGAGATAGAGAGAGTACTTTATTGATCCCCAAGGGGAAATTTGGTGTATGTCCAGCAGTAGTTTGGTGTATGTCTAGCAGTAGTTTGGTGTATGTCTCGCAGTAGTTTGGTGTATGTCTTGCAATAGTGAGTGAGGTGACTGAATTTATCTTAAAGTCTTGAAGACATTTCATCGCTCACCTCAGTTGCTTCATCTGTTCCTCCGAATGGTGAAAAATCCCTGTGGAGATTCACACTCATGATGCGATAACATCCGTGGGATAGTGGAATTCCTTCGAGATTAAACCACAAGCTAATTAACATGAGATATGAGTGAAGTGGATTATACACTCATCAACACGCTTATGTGTTTGGCAGAACTGAAGACACTGAAAAGCTACTCCAGGAACCGCTACACTCGCTCACTCTCTTTGGAAATAGATGGAGATCTATATGTAGTGGATCTGGATGGTGAATACAAACTAGTCAACAGCAGGAACCTGAGCCACAGCCACCAGGAAGAGGAGGTGTTTAGCGGGATGGGTCCAACTGCCGAGCCACAAACCAGCAACAGCCTGACATTACCCTCATCTATTAAAGTCACACACAGGTAAGATGTAAGGTGTGTCTGTGTGTGTGCGCGTGCATGCGTGCGTGTGCATGTGTTTTACTAGTCTCTAAATGGTCAAAAGACAGAAATCAGTACCAAGCTACTTTTTTTTTTTCAAAATTTTCAGTTCATTTTTAATTATTATTGAATAATACTTTTTTTTTAATTGAAGCCTTGCCACTGCTTTTTTTTTTTTTTTTTTTTTTTTTTTTATTTTAAAAATGAAAAGTTTATATGAATTGGATGTCAGGAACCACAAATCCAGTCTCCATAGTTAATTAATACTAGACATTTCACAATGCCTTGGATAAAAAGAGCTACACAGACTCATGCCTGCATATTTGGCAGAACTGAAGATGCCAGAACTAAATTTCCTTCTTGCACAGCATGTAGTTTTTTTTGTTTGTTTGTTTTTAAGTTGATCTTAAAAAAAAAAAAATTTTAAAGTTTCTGAACATCATGAATGCTATTTCATAACTAATACCAGATTTTCACTAATTTAATACAGTCCTCTATACATATCTTATATTACTGCATAAATAATCAACATTGTTATTCAGTGTGTATGTAGTAAATGTTTTTAAAATCTGTTATAATCGTATCAGTCCAAAGATCCTGCAGAAAAGCTATGATTTGCAATATTGCCCATCATTGGACGTCCTGTATTTCAAGCTTCTGTTTACATTTCCCAGCTCACAAACTCCAGCGCTAAGCTCCGCCTCATTTTGGTTCAGAGAGGAAGGCTTGCCACTGTTGTTATTACAACAAATGCAAATGTCTTCGGTTTGAGATCTGTTATACAAAATGCCATGCATTTCTCGTAGCTTCAAGTCTTGGTATTGACTGTATGCTTTGTTTCCATCCTGGCCAGGTGTTCCATCCTGGCCAACGATACAGTGAAGTGCGACATAGGATTGTACAAATCACTGCAGGCATGGAAAGATCATAAACTCCACATCGATCATGAGGCAAGCAAAACATATCTATACATGCTGTATACACTCAGATTTCACAAGCATTACACACACTCAGATGTTCGTGTTGAAGATTAAATCCTCACCCCTCAGATCGAGACACTACAGACGAAGATTAAGAACCTGAGAGAGGTCAGAGGGCACCTGAAGAGGGTGAGGCCTGGGGACTGTGACTGCAGCAAGTACATGTAAGAGTGGTAGCTGACAATCATAATTTACACCTGTACCTGTAAACACCTGGCAACTAAGGGCTTCACAGTGATGCTTAGAAACATCATTGAATAGACAGGACTGGAACCTGATTGGTTATGACACGTCTGAGATACATTTATTGCTTATTTGAATATAAAATGGATAAGCATAGGTTTGTTTGTGTAACATATTTATCCTATACATATTTGAAGAATCTCTGAAAAAAAATCTTTTTAACAATTATTCATATATATTTAGTTTTCAGAGTTTAAATAATTTTGGGGTTCTTCTTCCTCTTCTTCTTCTTCTTCTTATTATTATTATAAGCATAGGTTTTTTTATATAACATGTATGCTATACATATTGTAAAGTATTTTAATAATAATAATGCTAATAATAATGTGGTGGCTTAGTGGTTAGCACGTTTGCCTCGCACCTCCAGGGTTGGGGGTTCAATTTCCACCTCTGCCATGTGTGCACAGAGTTTGCGTGCTCTCCCCATGTACTCTGGTTTCCTCCCCCAGTCCAAAGACATGCACTGTAGGCTGATTGGCATCTTTAAACTGCCCGTAGTGTGTGTGTGTGTGTGTGTGTGTGTGTGTGATTATGCTCTGTGATGGATTGGCTCCCCGTCCAGGGTGTCCCCTGCCCCTGAGTTCCCTGGGATAGGCTCCAGGCTCCCTGCGAATGGATGGAATAATAATAATAATAATAATAATAATAATAATAATAACTTGCTTGTTCTCTGACATGTTTCAGCTACAAGTCCAAGTTCAAGAGTAAGCTGAGAAAATATAAATCAGACAGCATGCATCCATTCAGGTGAACAAAAATGAATATGTGTGTGTGTGTGTGTGTGTGTGTGTGTGAGAATCAGTGGATTTAACATTGTCTCTCTGCAGGAAAACACAGGAAAAGGATAAGAAAGCATGGTTGATGATGGAGCAGAAGCGCAGGAAGAAGCTTAGGAAGATTTTGAAGCGCCTGCGTAACAATGACACATGCAGCATGCCAGGCCTCACCTGCTTCACACATGATAACCAGCACTGGCAGACTGCCCCCTTCTGGACCTGTATGCCCCACACACACACACACACACACACACACACACACACACACACACACACTTCTTTAATTATTGGCTGCTTTTATCTCTGATTTATGGACATGCTTTCTTGCTTACAGTAGGACCTTTCTGCGCCTGCACCAGTGCCAACAACAACACATACTGGTGCATGAGGACCATCAATGAGACGCATAACTTCCTGTTCTGCGAGTTTGCTACAGGCTTCCTGGAATACTTTGACCTCAACACAGATCCATACCAGGTCAGAATTTTGGCACAATATAAAAACGAAGGCAGAAGCATAAATATGCAATAAGATGTGGAATTGCTCCTCTATATTCTTTCCTCTATACAGTAGCGTACAACAGTCTGAGCCCAAGGCCAGTTTTTTTCCTTTTGCACAGATACAATTTGATTCACTTTATAATAATCTTGTAATAATCTTGTAATAATAATGATCCTGTTCTTAAACATTTGCTTTATAATTATGCTTGTATGTTGTTTTCGAAAATGCTTTATAATTATTGCGACACTAAATGGCAACACGCATTTTCCTTAAGCAGTGTAACAGCAGAACAACACCATCGTAATTACTGTCATTATGCATATTATATATTATATATTGTACTGTATAATATACAGTATACTATACATACTGTTTATTGTTATATATGTTATTGTCATATTTTAATCATTATAGGGTAATTAATAAGAGTTTGGACAAAATATTACTTTACCAGTGTATGACATAGTTAATAGGCAAACACATAGTGCCATTATGCCAAAGGTATTTATAAAGGAGGGATAACAATAGGCATGTTATTTAGTCCAAAAATAACCAAATGTATAAACGTGTCAATGAAAAACTAGGGATGGGGAGAGCCAGGAACTGTAAATAAATGAGTATCATTAACATCAACACTCTGCTATGCAAACAATACATTTCAAAGTGTATCAAAGGTGTGTCATGAAGACATGGTTTGTCAATGTTGGTATGGAAGAACTCGAGTGGCCTGCACAGAGCCCTGATCTGAACCCCACTGAACACCTTTGGGATGTATTGGAACACTGACTGCAGCCCAGATCTCCTCTCCTGACATTAGTGCCTGACCTCATTAATGCTCTGGTGGCTGAATGCAAACAAATCCCCACACACACTCTAAAATCTAGTGGAAATCCTTCCCAGAAGAGTGGAGGTTTTTATAACAGTAAAGGTGGAATAATCTGGAATAGGACTTTCAAAAGGCACATATGGGTGTGATGGTCAGGTGTCCACAGACATAGTGTATATAAACACTCCTGTCCCTCTCCTCTTAAATAAGAACAGGAATCTGAGGTTAAAGTGGGCACAGGCTCATAGAAACCAGACAGCTGAAAACTGAATCGTTGAGTCTATAGTTGTAGAACCTGATGAGGTCTTCTGTGATGTGGTAGTGGCAGCGTAGTGCAAACATTGTAAACAGTGTAAAGACTGTAAACAGCGATGCAATGAACAGAGATATACAGTATTGTATAGAGTGAATATGAGAAAAGGAAAGAAAAGAGAAGAAGGAATAGAAGTAAAGTGGCAGCGCATATGGATATGAATCCATAGTGGATGGTGGTAAGTTTGTCCAAGACTGGCTCAGTGCAAAATAGTGTCCCAGCACTACTCTAGTAGTGTTAATGACTAAACCAATTTTTTTTTTATCTTACAATAATGAAGTTTGAATTTAAAGACATATAATTCAATTTAATGGAATTGTATTTGTATAGTGCTTTTAACAATGGAAATTGTCCCAAAGCAGCTTTACAGAAATATATCAATTCAGCATATAAATTTGAAATGTATGAATTTATCCCTAATGAGCAAGTCAGAGGCGACTGTGGCAAGGAAAAACTCCCTGAGACGATATGAGGAAGAAACCTCGAGAGGAAACAGGTTCAAAAGGGAACCCATTCTCATCTGGGTGACACCGGATAGTGCAATTATAAATAAATCCCTTCTATAACTGTGTTCAAATAGTGCAATTTTTTAACCAGGAAATTCATGACAGTTTTCACATGAAGTCTGTTTTTGTTGAACTTATCCACTGTTCACTGATAGAGACTTGAATGCAAAACTGTTCATGGTAATTGTAGTCCTAAAGCTATCATAGTATATCATATCACTAACCCAAAATAAAATAACCGTTCATATGAATTGTGGTCCAAAGCAATTCTCATGGTTTTTAAGTGGTACCATCCTCAGCAATCTCAGTGATCTTCAAATGTATAATGTGATAAACTGTAATAGTTGATCATAACTCATTAATTGAAAATGTTCTCTGCAGTGAAGTTGAACCTTTGTCCGAGGAAGCAGTCCCAGTTACACCGTTTTGTGTTTGTGTGTTTATAGTTGATCAATGCAGTAAACACACTGGATCGACACGTTCTGAACCAAATGCACGTTCAGCTCATGGAGCTGAGAGGCTGCAAGGGCCACAAACAGTGTAACCCCCGCATACGCAATATGGACTTGGGTGAGTTACACACACATCCTAATGCATGCACACACACTCACACTGATATCTGACGACACCCACTTAAAGCTGGAGTATTTGCTGGAATATTACACACATTTTTACACACATATTTGCTGCTATCAAATTACACACAACACTCGTCCTCCATGCTCTGCGCCATGGCTACGGATGGTGCTGAGAGTAGTGTCCCCACGTCTCCGTCATCCTCATCCTCACATGACCCTGGCCCTGCCTTGCTTTCTGTTCTCTGTTTTCATGCAAACAGACCTTCTCACGTTAAGTAGCTGAGCTGCTCTACTGCTAAAATCAGGTGTCTATTATTAGCATCCTGCAAAGATGAACCTGATCTTGTGTGTTTCTTTATGACTGTTGATTGTTGTAGTATGCAATGAGGCTAATTTAAATCCATCAGAATTTGTCAAATTTTAAATAAAAAATAAGTAATAAATATTACCTTGCTACATCTTTTTTCTTGTTTTTACCCCCCTCGTTGCTTACTGAACACAGCAAAAACCAGTTTCGGAAACACTGACTTGTTATTTTGGTCTGAAACTTGATATCATGCAAAATGTATAAACAAATATTTATAGTCTAAGCTTTAAACTCAGTAAGTATTTATCCAAGCAGCAGCTAATATAGGTTATAGTAGTAGTACATACAAACTGAATATTATGAGAAGCATGTAAATAGGCCAGTCAGCTCATTATTTGATAAAGGAGTGTGTACGTCACTGTAACTTTATCTGTCTTCACGCTCTCTGACTAATGATATTGTCTCTTCTTCAGGAGGCAAAGAGAGAAGCAGCTATGATGAATACAGGTATCTTCGTTAAATGAATTCATGACTTCAGTAGAGTAGAATGACACTAATAGATTGGTTTGACTCAGACTGAGTGTCTGCTATAAACAGCATTTATTAGCCAACAATTTGATGAATGCAAAGTGTTTTGATGAGCACAACACACCTTAACAGTTTAAAAACAGGCTACACATGTTAGATATGTGTCGAGAGTAAAATAAAGGAGAAGACTTTTGGAATTTTTATTGAATTTAATCTGGGGTTTCCTCTTGGTGGTTTCCTTCTAATTCTCAAAACCATGCCAGTAGATGGATTGGCTACACTACTGT
Organism: Stegophilus panzeri; assembly: GCA_024331685.1. Lineage (NCBI taxonomy): Eukaryota > Metazoa > Chordata > Actinopteri > Siluriformes > Trichomycteridae > Stegophilus > Stegophilus panzeri. Next base: position 12,046,749 of record JANDJT010000050.1, read on the forward strand.
ACATTGTCCCTAGGTGTGAATGAGTGTTTGAATGTGTGTGTGTATGGTGCCATGAGAGGGACTGGTGTCCCATTCAGGGTGTATTCCCAACTCACTGAGTTTTCATCCCCCAGTCCAAAGACATGCGTTGTAGGCTGATTGGTGTCTCTAAATTGTCCATAGTGTGTGCATGTGTGTGCAGTTGTGCCCTGCGATGTGTTGGCATGCAGTCCAGGGTGTCCTGGGAGTTCCCTGGGATAGGCTCCAGGCTTCACATGACCCTGTGTAGTATAAGCAGTATGGAAAATGAATGGATTGATGGATGGACAAATATTATGAAAGACAATATTATTATTTGAAAAAAAATAACTTTCAATGTATGAGGAAACAATATAATTTAATTTAATTTGATTGCTGACATAAAGACAGTTGCTTTTGATCAGCACTATTTAGTATTAATGGTTTGCAGTGAAAAAGTGAGTGTCAACATTCTCAGCTTTTCTTTTACGTGTAGTTGCCACTTTTTTTGGCTATTAAATTGTCTTCTCCTTTATTTTAATTCCATAGAGGGCATTACACTGCTCTCTCTCTCTCTCTCTCTCTCTCTCTCTCTCTCTCTCTCGTCTTCTTGCATGTCTACTCTGGCTGCTGAGATGTACATGTTAAAGCTTGCAAGCCTTCTGGTTGGCTCTCCTTGGCCACCTGCTTGAATTTGTGTGGCAGAGTAACACTGTTTTATCATTGCTTGTGGCATTAGGCAATTTCAGCGTCGCAAATGGCCCAAAATGAGGAAGTCTGCCTCCAAATTGCTGTGAGTTTGGACTGTTCTGCTTCTTCACATTCCTTTGGGATATGAGACCACTTAACCACCGCCCAGTCTAAATCATCTTTTCCCCTTTCCTCTTATTTGACCTAAGTTTAGTTTGACTTGCTTTCCTATCTGCTTGTTTCAGAGAAGGTTTCTTGCTTTGTCTGTCTGCATGGAGGTTTTTTTGTTTTTTGTTTTTTTAACCTGGACTTCTGTTTGGTTTTTGGGCCATTAGAGGGTAGATTCACCTCCTTCATTTTTCAGCTCGTCAACAAATCACTCAATACAGTACACCTATCTGGTTCTGTAGGGGACTGCCTGGAGCATTTATATTAACTTTATTCCTCTCTCTGATCATGTGCCTGGTTTATTTCACTCATTACTGTTTTGCTTAATTTGCTCCATATTGAAACTGTAAACATCGATCCATTCCATTTAAGGCATGTCACTATTATTTACACATTGCCCTTTTATACTGAGAACATTTTAATGTCAAACAGCAAATGTGAATTTGTATGTTTTGTGTGTGTGTGTGTGTGTGTGTGTGTGTGTGTAATTTGCCTACATAGAGGGCAGATTTGGGAAGGATGGGAAGGATAAAACCCAGGCGGATAAGAGCCAATTTCAACCCTTGTACACACTCGATGAGCACGCCTACGATCTCGACCTCAACTTCACCTTGAGCCTGGAGGACTGGGCCCACTTCACCCGCTCCGTGGACCACACGTACACGTTCCTTAGCAACCATAACAGGCCTTGCCCACATGACCTGGCAGGAGGGGCCAGAGGAAGAGACTGTGCCCTTGTGTCCTCCGCCAGTGGATCGGTTTCAGTCATCTACCTTACCACTCTGGCCACTCCTGCTTTGTTGCTGAGGGAGGCGGGGACACAACTTCTGAGAGAGGCTTTGGGATTAAGAGCGAAGCCACACCCCTCTTCCTCGGCCCCTCCCACGTCGTCTTCTCCTCCTTCCACACGTTTGCTCTCCTCAGGTCCACATGAGGACAGGGACACTTCAGAGGAAATAGTGAATAAGCATATGTGGAGTGGACGAACAGAAGAGGAGAAGAGAGAAGGGGAGGAGGAAGAGGAGGAGGAGGAAGAGGACAGTGATGACGATGACAAGGGGGAGGTTTTAACTAAGAAACGGACAGGTCGACGGAGGCTCAGCACCGCCCACTGTGACTGTAGCTATTTCCAGGTCTCCGTCTAACTTTCCGTATGGGCCTACTGTCGTTACCTCGTTCCTCAGAGAAGACGCTTAACCTTCAAAGGAAGCGTACAGAAGTTTACCTCCAGCCTACAACCAACCTCTTTCTCTCCTACCTCTTGTTCTCTCATTCTGCCTCTTCGGTCCACATCAGTCTTCCGCATCAGCCACAGGCTCCAGGCTCTGTTTCTTTTCAGTCCCTCTGTCCATCATGCCACATGACTAATATTCCAGAGATCGTCTAGGCTTCAAAGAGAGTACATTTCTTCATTGAACATTCAGTAGGTGAGGTTGTGGGAGTGATGAGAAAGTTAAGGTCCTTTCACACTGAGCGTGATTAAGCTACGTGAATGGTCGACGTGATGACGCTCTTGAATTGAAACAATAGATCCCTATGGAGCTGTTCACACTAAGCGACACTTTTATTTTTTCATCCAGTGTGTCAATTTTTTCCCTGTCACTCCGTGACGAAATGGGCCCTCCAATTAGATTTGAGCTTTAGATCACATGCCTGGAGACGTTGCCGTTGCACAAAAGGGCGAGATCGGAGGCGCTTTAGCAAAGAAAGCTGTTTTGAAAACCAGTATAAACACTGAGGAAGGGTATTCTGGAGTTGCGAGTTTTGTTCAGGTGGCCTCGGATAATTGCACAGGATACAGGCTGCTTTTACTATGGAATCAGCACCTGTGAGACTGACTTATAAACGCCGCTGAAAGATGCCGAAACAGTTTTCTGAGTTTTCTTCTTATTTTATAAAAAAAATATTTATCTTGCACAAATAACAGGTTTTGTCCCACTACTATGTTATTGCATTATATTTCACTCATTATATTTCAATTATTTAATTCATACTAAAACAGCTTGATGGTGCTTGTTCAAAAGATAACCTTTCTGCCTCTCTTTTTGAGTAGAATAGATGTAAAATAAGAAAAGTTAGTGTAACAAACTTCACAGTGGGCAAGGAGGAGACGGGAACCGGCTGAACATAAACAAAAAAGTTTAATAATCATCCGAACTCAGACATAACGTAAAACACACATATGTCTCTCTCTCTCTCTCTCTCTCTGTCACTGATTAGCCAAATCAGTGCCAGGTGTGCATCCTCACAACCTGGCTTCTCCCTCCTCCTCTCAAAGTTAGTTTCTGTGCTTCTTAACAGTTTGTGTTGTGGTGCTATTCGCCAACATTTACGTGATACTTCTTCTCAGTGGTTAAAGACGATCGGCCAATCAGCTGAATAGTGGGTTGCGACACCTAGTGTGCACGCGTAAAATGCATTATCGGTCAGTGCCACCTAGCGTGCAGGCGTGAATTAGCTGAAGGTGATCGATCGTTTTGCATTCGGTGTGAAAGCACCGTTCGTCAGCAATTCACTTTGCTTTATCACATCGTGCTCAGTGTGAAAGGACCTTTATAAGTGAAAGAAAGTTGATGTATTTGGGACTGAGTTTTGTATTGTGTATATGTGTACGTGTTTTATTTTGAGTTCCGTAAGTGCTGATGGCTGTGTGTACATCTCCCCTGCACAGCGTCAGACCATGTGGCACATTCTCCGCTCTCTTTCCATAACTGCCTCAATGTCCAACAACCCTTTTATCTGATATCCTGGCTGACTTCGAGGCCACACTAATAAGATGCTTGTTTAACCCTTATGTTCTGTTCTGTTTGAGTCAAAATGAGCAATTTTAAATTTTTTACAAAAAGGTTAAACCGCACTAAAAATGATTTTTACAACACAACACCACACTGTGCTGGTCACACACACACACACACACACACACACACACACACACTCGCAAATGTTATTTTATGTTGATATCTGATATTTTCCAACCCCTCAACTTGAAATAGTGTTTATTTCCATAACTACTGTTACTAAAGCTACAAATTATAATGAAGATATATCCAAATCAATTTTACAGTTTCTATCAAATTATAAGAGATTAGGATGTTGGTGCGTCTGCAAAAAAAAAAAAAAAGAGAGAGAGAGATACAGGAAATGGTGGAAAAGGGAGGAAAGACATAGTGAAAAGAATATAAGAAGAAGACTATAATACCTTATTGATTATAACCATTTAGCTATATTGGTAATAATTGACATGGAGGTATATTTTAAATGATATTGTATTGCTATAAAAATCAGAACATATGGTGTCAGTAAGATACTTATTGCTAAGAAATGAACAGAACAGGAGGGTTAACACATTAGCTGTAACATTTGTACAAAGAAGTATGGAAAGAGCGCAGGTCTTCATGAGCAGTTCACACAGTGCTTTTATTCCTGCTCTCCTCATCTCAACAGATTTTTTTTTCTTTTCATTTGCAAGAAAAAAAATCTGTTAAACAAAAGTGTCTAATTTGGACAGTATATGTAGGCAGGTGTAAATTAAAGCACATCATGTATTTTCACTCAAACTGATAATGTTTTTTTCCCCGTTCTATTTAAAGGCGCTCTTATTTTTTAGGTTTGCATACCCAATTTGGGCCTGTCTATGAGAAAATATGGTGTACACCTCTAAACGTCCCTTCACTCTTTCATTAAATTCTTACTACTAGTGGTTAGAGTCACAACAGTCTCAGGCATGTGGTTTATCAGTATAAAAAACAAAACAAAATTTAATTAAATAATAAAAAACAGATAATATTACTGATGAGCCACTTGAGTATAAACCTGCCTCTCCATAAACTTGGTGCAACAAGATGTATTTCAGATGTTGTACTATGTCCCATTAATAAGATGAAAAAAAAAAAATCATATTATTTACTGACACAAATGTGCTTTTTTTTTTTTTAAAGACATGATGATAAAAGTTTGATGTGATTATCATGTGTGAATTTCCTTTTAACAGAATTCTTCTTAGGTATTTGTGCTATACATGGTGCTACTAAAGTCTGAGCAACTATATAAAATGGCAGTATGTATTTGAATGTACGTTTGCAAATTAATATGCTGTAAATGTTAAAGTATATTTTATACGACACACAACAGTCGAGGCCATTGGGCTTTTTTCTTTTTTTTTGGCTTTGGATCACGTTCATATTTTATTGATCAGCACATCTTAACAACACATGGCTTTCTATTCAGTCCCCCGGTCATTTGTTGAATCACTCCGTGCTCATTCAGATAGATTGTAACTCAGAGTGAAATAGATTCTCTTATTTGTAGGTTGTTGGTTTTATATGGATAGTGTTTATGTAGCTGTGTTTCCATCCAAGCACTTTTCTGTTGAATAGAAATGTCCAATCTCAAAAAAATGGCGAAATATGAAACAAAATGATCAGATTTGATTCAATCTGATAATAACAAAAGACAAAAGAAATGCAGTATACTGTGGGCAAAGCTCATTGGCTAAATAAATAATGTAAATATAATATACACTCACCAACCTTTTAGGAACCATTAGGAATACTTATTCATGCCATTATCCAATCATCCAATCACCTGACAGCAGCACAGTGCATGAAATCATGCAGATACAAGACAACAGACAGGCTGGTGTGAGTATCTCAGAAACTGCTGATCTATGGAGTGGTGCCAACCCCCCCAAAAAAACAAAACAAAACAAAAACAATCTCCAGGGAACAGCAGTTCTGTGGGCAGAAACACCTTGCTGTTGAGCGAGGTCATAGGCCAGACTGGTTCGAGCTGAAAGGAAGGCTATATATATAACTCAAATCACCACTTTTTACAACCGTGGTAAGCAGAAAAGCATCAACATATTGTGCATTGTAAGATGCTTTTCTACTCGCTATGGTTGCAAAGAGTGTTTATTTGAGTTACTGTAGACTTCTTGTCATTCTTTGTAAACTCTATAGACTGCTGTGTATGAAATTCCCAGGAGACCATGAGTTTCTGAAATACTCAAACTAACCCATCTGGCACCAGTATTGTTTAAGGGAGATTTTCTTTAACATGTAAATCTGCTTTCTTGAATAAATAAAATAAAAAATACATGTAAGATGTATGTATGTATGTCACAGATGGATGGCCATTTTCACCACCAGTACTTCTATAAAAATAAACAAATGAACAGATAAATAAATACAGATGTGTGACAAATTAAAGGAAAAAATCACGATAAAGTGTCTTGGTAAGGTTTGGTAGATCCTACAAGTCCCTTAAACTTCCCCAACTGGATTAACACCATTCTTCCAAATCATATTCCCTTGGGTGTTGTTTTGTTGATGGTAGTGGAGAGCTCTGTCGAACATGTTAGTATGAAATCTCCCACAGGTATTCAATTAGGTTAAGATGTGATGAGTGTGAAAGCCATAGCATATGATTTACATAATTTTCTTACTCATCAAACCATGCAGCGACCCCTCATGCCCTGTAGACCACTATCCTCGGGACAGAAATGTTTCATCATACGATAAGTCACAATAATTTTGTACTGATTTGCCGTGACTCTTCCATCTAAGGGCACAAGTTGATCCAAACTATGTGAGCAAAGTCTCTCCCACAGCATAACCGATCCACCGGGTTTCCTTAAATTTATCACCCGTCATCTGTATGTCCATTTGTCTAAACTGAAACACCTAATTTACACAGATTTTTAAAGAATTTCGTTTTATTCAATTCCTTACTTGGCTGGAAACATGGCTAATATTCATGAAAGTATTGCAGAGGCTGAGTCTGAATCCATATCTGACTTTAAGATCCACTAGCTTGTTAACCCTAGCTTATGCTTTGATGCCTTGTTCACTTGATCTGACGTTTAACTAAAAAAATCATTTTATATACCCAAACTCTTATGACTGAACCAAAAGCCAGTTGTTTTTTTGCACCAGATTTTGTGTTGTTACTTCGGTAAAAAGCTCCCAGCTGTTCTATGGAATTCCCTCAGCATTTTTTAAAGGGACTACTACTGTAGTGGAAAGATGATTTCATATGACAGATGGTTTGAACATAACAATGCCTTGTACAGTTGTATAGATTAATCAATTCTCTATTTTTGTTTCAGTTAACGTGTCGACATTTAATAGAGCTTGGTAGTTGTGAATAAAGTGTTGAATGCCCATGTTGTGATTTCTGTAACTACTTTATACAACTGTGCTCTATATAGACGTGAAGCTGGAATAGAACTGTGCTCTATATAGACGTGAAGCTGGAAT
>JANDJT010000050.1:12063333-12075833 GCA_024331685.1 Stegophilus panzeri
CAGTCGATCATGTTCATTTAATCGTGGGCAGTCAAAATCGTAATCGCGATCGATATCCGATTAATTGTGCAGCCCTATAACAGGTAGTGCAAAAGACTAGTATAATAATAATATAATAAATTTAATATAATAATATAATAATAATAATTTAATATAATAAAAAACGCTGTGAATGTAAACATAACGTACTATGACATAGTATTCAGCAGATAAGCCTTTACTATGTATAGACATAGCAGACATAGGGTAGCAGCCAGGTAGAGAGTACAATAAAGAAACAAAATGCTATATTTTTATAAATACAGTAGTGGATAATGCGCAAAAACAAGGCATAAGATCATAGATTTCAGCGAGTACGTAATCAAGAGTCGTGGTAGTCTTATCCAAGCAAATCAAATCAGCTCCTCTCCATCGAGTTCACTTACTGATTATTAAGCTGATTTTTAATGGTAGAAATAGCTAGCTAGGTGACAGAAATAATCGCATGTGTATTTTTCAGCTTTCTCTGCCACTGTGTCGGATAATACACATAGAGACGCGGCTAGATACAAGTGTTCCTGTTTTTAATTGGAATGTCATATCATTGAAAGCGTTTATATCTGAAGGGTTACATTTACAGATATCAGGTTACACAGCACATTTCCCCCCTCAGCATCATGGTGTCTTGCTGTAAACACTATAGAATTTATAATATAAGATATTCTCCAGTCTAGAATAATTTATATATTTTTTTTAAACCAATAAAACAGGTTCATAGGCAGATTTGGCTAACACCTGTCCGAAATAGTTCTACACCAGAATGTGATGATTGTGCTGACACGAAAATAGAGCTTTTAATTGTTAGTAAGCAATCAAAGGCGCTTCGGACCCTGGGCAGCATCATTTTATATCATAAATGTTCGTCGCTACTCATGTTAAAAACATTATGAAGTGATTATGGAGAGATTTTTGGGAGGAGATGCATGAGCGAGTCACGATGAAGCTAAGAAGCAATTCTTTTCCCATCCATAGTAAATATCGTGCAGTGAACGTAGATGTCCGTCTGGGAGAGCTTTGATTTGTGTTGTCGTGAACGTTTGACGTAATTTCTCACGCGCAGACGGATAGAACGCCGATGGACAAGCAGTCGCCGTCAACTAACCCAGCGTCCTTTGTGCTGCTAAACTAGAACACAGAGTCGTCCAGTGTGGTGCTTCAGACTCACTGTTAAATTTAGGCCTGTGATTACTGGCTGGAAAAAGTGCAGTGTGTGTGTGTGAGAGAGAGAGAGAGAGAGAGTCTCAAGTCATCTCTGCTGTAACAATATAAATGAAGAGTGTATGTGTATTCACATAAAGTTTGATCTATCCTGTACGTCATAAACCAGCCCACATTAAGCTATTTTCACCACACACACACACACACACACACAGAGCGGCCTCTGTGTCCTGCCTTTTCCTGTCTGTCCACCCCAGAATGCTCTAGATTGTTCCACTGTATGGAAAGGTGTGTCTCTTTTATCTGTGCATGGCAGTATCAGTATCTCTCTCTCTCTCTCTCACACTCTCTCTCTGTGACCTGAACACACACCGATGTATGACAGTGACATGTTTTTATTTCTCTGCTGTTTAACTTGGCGTGGTGGCTCTTTAAATGGAGTTTTATTTGTTTGTTTGTTTGTTTGCCAGTTGCCCCGGCAACTACAATTACGAATGTGAATGCGTGTGTGCATGAGAATATTCAGGACAGCTATGATGTGTACACACACATACACACTGGCGATGTGACTGTAGGGTTGAGCTGAAAAGCTCCATTGTGGCCTCTGCTGCAGCTGAAGCTTTGTTCACATGCAAATCGCACACAGTCTGTTCACATGCATTTGCAAAGCCTTGCCTCAGAATTTGTGCTGCATATTGTGGGTGTGCTTTAGCCGGTGTCAGATGTGTGTGTGTGTGTGTGTGTGTGTTTGTGTGTGTGTTGGACCATGTGCATGGGTCTGACAGTGTCACAGACTATAGCCCTATTCAGACAGGATTAGTTTTCAGGACTTACGGCTGTAAAGTAATTGTTACTACGGAAGTCTGCGATATTTGTCATCAGTTCACACGGGATAAGCGATGTCTGTGGAAATTGCCGAGATGGGCGTGTCTTCATCGTTTACGTGCTCACGGCCCATAATACAACATAGCAGTGACGAAGCAAATGAAAAGCCGCAACTAGTTTCAGTTTGGGGAGAAGGGCATTATCAAACGCTGTTTGAATAAATGATACATAATCGTTCTGTTTGGGAGGAGACTTTTCTGGGAAGTTTGCGATAAATATCCCTCTGTCAAAGTGGTGTTTAGCAACTGGACTAAACATTGAGAACGAATCGACTACCTCAAAAATACAGAGAGTGCATTCGCACGGGATTAGTTTAACCTGATTAGTTTTATAGAAGCTAAAAGATGCTGTAATCTTCACCGGGAACGTACAGTCTGGAAAAAGTCCGGGAAAAATAACTGACATGACCCATTCGCACGGGATTAAAATCACCAAGAGGCTCTGGCAATTATTACATTACCCCACCTCCCCATATAGAACTAGTCCCGTCCCAATTGCCCTCATGACTACGGTGATGAATAACTGAAGAACTTTATCCACTGAAACATTTTGCTGTTAGGATTCATGACTTGTAGTCTTTCATTTTGGTCATAATGATATTGATAATGAGTCTTTATTGATCACATATACATATTCACAGTGAAATTCTTTTCTTCACAGTCATGTGTATGTGTTTCGTGCACATCATCTTTACACTGAACTGTAAAACATCAGAGTTCTACAGTACATATTATCTATCTCTACAGTACATATAAGAGTCTCTCTCTCTTTAACCTAGAATTCACATCGGTGGATTGCGACACGTAATCCACACGCGAGGCGACTTTGCATTTGGATCCACACTTCTGCTCCTGTTACGTTCCTTAAGCACTACTGATGGGAACACGGCAACAACGACACCTTTTACTACTCCGTGACGGAGATGGTCAAAGTTGGGCCAGCTGTAATTACAGCACAGATTAGCCGAAATATGACACGAAGCAGCGGGAGAATGAACAAACCCCGTGGGTTTATGTGTGTATTCTAGTTCCTCACGCTGGCGTAATGAATATCATTATAGTACAGAAACGCTGAAGGGCAGCGCGATAATAACACTGTAGTTATGATTATGATTTTAAACATAGTTCCGAGCTTATAGAAAATAGTAGCATGTGGGCTGTGTTTCGGCGGATGAGTCGCACGTCTCATGAGGCTGGTTAATCTGAAACAGACTGTATTGTCACATATACAGGTTTGCATGTCCTAGATTGTTAGGAAGCTGGGGTCAGAGCACATCTCAGGTCTGATACAGCTCTTGGTCTTGCTCAAGGGCCCAACAGTTTGGCACATTCCAGGGCTGCGGCTTGAACTCATGACCTTCAGATCGCACCAGTGTATACCCCAGACACAGCAATAAACCGCTACAAAATTGTACTCGATATGAAATTACTTAGCAGTGGACATCCTGTTAACCTGTGTCGGGTTTTAAGGTTTGATTGCAATACAGTTATAACAACATGTATATATTTCAGAGTACAAGCGTAAATTACACTCGAATGGAAACCAAAAGAACTAAAATGACCCTTGTCTCTCATTCACTCACTTTCAGTGAGTCATGGCCTGGATGGGATGGTTAATAGTTTTGGCTCTAAAATCTGTTTGGCTGAGTCACAGTCAAAGCCGTCGTAAAATCCTCAATATACGCTTGCCTGTGATCACATCACAATCATCCATCCATCCATCCATCCATCCATTTTCTGTACCGCTTATCCAACACAGGGTGGTTGGCGAGCCTGGAGCTCAGGGGACGAGGGGGACAAGGTGGGGGACGCAATGGACAGCCCATCACAGGGCACAATCTCACACACACACTCACACACCCATTCACACGCTATGGACTACTTAGAGATGCCAAACGGCCTACAACGCATGTCTTTGGACTGTGGGAGGAAACCGGAGTAACCGGAGGAAAGTACGGGGAGAACATACGAACTCCACACACACAGGGTATCGGTGAGAATCAAACCACCATCCCTAGAGTGGATGTGCTATGCCACCGTGCCCCGCCCCATGACAGTCATTTTAAACCTATATCATCATTACAGTAGAGACATCATTCTGATTAAATATCCTAGTCATTAACATGTTGTGCTGCTTAGCACCAAAGCTTCCAGTTAACAGATTACATTGCATAGTGGAAGAAATGTTTATTGCCAATATTATTAATAAGAAATTGATGATGTGTTGAACACTGGATATTCTATCGTGTTGTTATTGTCACACTTAAGAACACCTGTGATGAAATCACTGTAAGACACACCCTTACAGCTTCACTTGGTTATAAATCGTTTATTTTTACTTTGTTACCGTGACCTGTAAATGACCTGAATATAATCTCCCTCATATGATTTTCAGAAATTGGGTGAAGCACAATTTTAAAAATAAATAAACAAATAAATAAATAATTTCTGAAAAGATCACAAATGTTAAACAGGCCTCTTCAGGCTCACGAAGTATTTGTGCCTCCCAGAAACTCTGTACTCGAAATGGTGTAGCCTGAAGCGTCTGTCGTTAGATCATTAGAGGCGCAGTAGGGGCACGTCTGCGGCTGTCTGAAACAAACTGCCTTAAACAAGAGCGATCCCCCAAGCTCCTACAACACTTTTCACTCCTTCTCTCCCACGCTGTGTCTCTCGCTCTGATCAGCAGTGAGCTGTGTGCTTTTACACTGTTTAGACGAACTCCCGAAGAGTAACAGCAGTCCTCATTACTAGTGGGTTTAAAAACTATTCCAGAACTTTCATTAACTTTTTAACGCACGAACTGCTGCTGTCATTTAACTCAGTGCACTTTCACAGCTTGTTCAGACTTTCTTATATTAAGGAGGGCAGATGCGCACTCCATTAAGGTAATTCAATTCAGTTTTATTTGTATAGTGCTTTTAACTATGGACATTGTTTCCATTTAACTATGGACATTGTAAAGCAGCTTTACAGAAACATATAAACACAGGATACAGATTTTAAGTGTGTGAATTTATTCCTATTGAGCAAGCCGGTGTCGACGGTGGCAAGGAAAAACTCCCTAAGATGATATGAGGAACCTTGAGAGGAACCAAACTTAGAAGGGCACCCATCCTCATCTGGGTAACAACGGATAGTGTGAAAGTTAAAAAAAAAAAAAAAAAAAAACTCATCATGGTTTTTACATGAAGTCTGTTTTGTTGAACTAAGGTGTTCATGCTACATTGGGTTTCAGCTTTCTGTGTGAAAGGGCAGGGTTTGTTTTCTGGGTACTCTGGTTGCTTCCTCCAGTCCAAAGACATGTGTTATAGGCTGATTGGCATGTTATTGTGCCCTGCGATGGATGGGCTACCCATCCCCCTCCCCCCAAGTCCAGGGTGTCCCCTGCCTCGTGCCCTGAGCTCCCTGGGATAGGCTTCAGGCTCCCTGCGACCCTGTGTAGGATAAGTGGGACATGTAATATATAAATGTACTATAATTATTTTCCCACAGTACTAACTGTCATAACTGCAGATCACAGAGACTCTAAACATTTCTAAAAATATTGCTCTATTGAAAGGAAATACCTTTGTTATGGCTCAAATGTTCAACAGGCTTATATCCATTTTTGTACTGTGTTACCATATGGCAACACACCCCAGAATATTGCCCTAATGAACGAACGAACGAATCAGTAAACTCTTTGGGGGGGAAAAAAAATATTTGAGCATGTCATTTTATCATTTGAAGGGATGAAATTGCAGTATTTAATTTTTATCCCTGAGAGTATCATAGTGTAGGTATAGTTTAGGAGTAGAGGGTTTATTTTAGGAAACACACAGTAAAAATATATTAATAAAAGACTAAGAATAAATGTCTGTTGGTGTTTACTTATGGAACGATGATTAATTTGCTGGGAGCCTAGGATGCACTGAGTTTGTATTTACAGTATTGTAACTGTATTTACAGTGTTAGAACTGAGTTCCATTCAGTTGTATTCGTATAGTGCTTTTAACAATGGACATTGTCCCAAAGCAGCTTTACAGAGATATATAAAATCAGGATATTTAAATTTTAAATGTATGAATTTATCCCTAATGCGCAAGCCAGCGGCGAGACGGTGAGAAGGAAAAACTCCTTTATATGAGGAAGAAACCTCCAGAGGAACCAGACATAAAAGGGAACCAATACTCATCTGGGTGACACCGGATAGTGCGATTATAAATAAATCCCTTCTATAACTTGTGTTCAAATAGTGCAATTGTTTAACCAGGAAATTCATGACAGTTTTCACATGAAGTCTGTTTTTGTTGAACTTATCCACCGTTCACTGATAGAGACTTGAATGGCTTGAAAACTGTTCTTAGCAATTCCAGTCTAACGCTATCATAGCAGTCGAAGTGCTAAGCCAAAATAATATAACTGTTCATATGAATTGTGGTCCAAAGCCATCCTCATGGTTTTTAAGACTAATGCAGGGTTTTCCCTAGATTTTTAAAGGGCTTGGGTGCAATCTGGGTTCTGGGGGCGTGGGGGGAGGGGTGTTGAAATTATTCAAATGGAATCTTTGTAATTTTACGTTTTTTTCATATTGTTTTTCACCATTATCCTTACCATATGTGTGAAGGAAAGCTGGCAACACTTATTGTACTTACAGTCAAAAGTCTATTCATTTCACCAAATAACATGTTTGAGACTTAATGAAAATCTCTGTGGACCCATTAAAATATGTATCACCTTTAAATTGTGTTTCAACCTTTTTTTTGAAGCGATGAGCACCGGTTTTACATAATAATCCTAGCGGGGTTTTTTTTTTTTTTTTTAACACTTTGCCCAGAAAAAAAGATGTTGCATGTGAACTACATGTCAGCCACATTTGATACTAACGTTAATTCAGACGAGGCATCTTTATCTAACGTCAACTAACTAGCTTCGCTGGCTAACGGAACTTAACTCAGTACATGAATACCTATGTAACTTAACTAGGTTAGCAATTTCTTCGTTGTATTATAACATTAGTTGTATCTTTTGATATGCTGTCTCTGCTATCGCATCCACAAGAATTACTCCCTAACAAAAAAAGTATATACTTCATTTTATTCTTTGTAGAGACTTGCCGTATAGATGGTTTGCAACTCGCTGATCTCGCTGAGTCTGTTTAACTTTTAAATACCATCCTGAGGTGTTCCCAGCTTACCTTTCATCTGTCTGAGAACAAGCCACCTGTCCCGATTTTTTTATTTTTTTTGTCAGAGCAGAGAACTCTCAACGTTGTTTTTACATTTATTCTGATATGTTGTCTAAAAGCCTTTTTACTTTCATTCGGCTTAAGGCGCTCCACAGAAACACTTAGGCGCTGTGCCAAAGCCTTTCTATGGCGGGGAAAACCCTGTAACAGAGTAGAGTGTTTCTCTACATAAAACCAAGACTTGTTGTCTTGTCCAAGATCGCATGTCTCTTAACAGCTCCGCCATGGTAGCAGTATCAGAGCAGAAAATAGCAGCTCCCGGTCTGGTTTATTATTTTCCTTCGCTTTATGTGTTCCAGTAATGCAGATTCCAGGCTGCAGTCAATGCTCCTGGTTTATGCTCAGTATGTCTACCACATGTTCCATTCTTCTGAACATCTGAGATGCCAGAGACCGCATAGAGACCACACCATAAATACTGTGTAGATATATATATATATATATATATATATATATATAAGTGTGTGTGTGTGTGTGTGTGTGTGTGTCAGGGGGTTGGGGTGGTTTTGAAATGATGCAATGAGTGATACAGACTCATAAACCCAGAAACATTCAATGTGTTTCATCTTCTTCCCCTTTATCCTACACCTTTGATCCTTTTTTCGTTCTCGCTCGCGCTCTCTCTCTCGTGTAAAATGCTTGCTTTTGCTTTCTCTCTCAGTTCTTTTGTTTGCCATTTTAGGTCTCTGTCATTTAAATCCATGTCATGAGAGCAGGTGATAGTACGCATCCTCTTTCTCCTATACAGACACACACACACACACACACACATGCGTGCGTGCGCACATAACGACCCCACACATAAAACATGAGTCTGTCCACTCAGATTTTATAAATAATAATAATTTAAAAAATACATCTTTTCATAAAGTACATAAACATCTTTTGAAGACGGAACACTCGCAATATACATAGATTTGGACTTGAGTCTGACTGACAACCCACTGAGAACACAACCCCACACTCGATCCCTGTTTCTAAAACACCAACATTTTATCTTACACCCTCAGAATTAGGTCACTTAAAAATTAGCCAAATATTGTAATGTATAGCTGCATGCGTGACTACACAGGAGAAGCAGTTAATCATACACTTTTCAAAATGCCACAAAGGTTCTTTTTGATTGTACCGTGCTTTCCTTTCAGAAAGGTTTCCAAGTTTTCGGAAGCTAAGAACCCTAAGAATTGTCCACTGAAAAAAACCCAGCTGACTGGTAATTATTTTCTTCTCAATTCCTAGAACCTGGTACTTGGTGCTCTCTGAGTGTATGTCTGAATTAAACTCTCAGTAACATGTTTAGTCTAATCTAAGCCAAGGTCAAACGCTTTTCAGATACATTTCTCACCAACACACTGGACAAGTTGGTCCGTTGGTGGTTCCGTGCCGGTTTTGCTGTGTCTGTTCTCCACCCAGTTCATCAGCAAGTTATAAAACAATCGTGCGTCCAAATCTCACGTTTTGAACCTTGTCTTTTCTACAGTTGAGGGCATGAACCCTTTGTTTGTACCTTGTTTCCTTTATCCGTGCACTTTGCGCGCCGCGCCCATCAGAGTTAAATCAGCACACACAATCCGATTGGCCTCTAACCAAAACACAAAGCCACGTTACGGTTTGTCTGTTTAAGTGCAGAATTGTTTAGAATTTAATTTGCGTATCGAACGTAACGTAACGAGAAAGAATAGAAGCAGTCTGAAACTGAAAAAAGTGAACTCGGGTGTAAATTTAACACGGTCTTCAAATAAACAGCATTCTTTAAAAAAAAAAAAAAAAAAAAAAAAAAAAAGTTTCCTAAGCTTTCTTTTCACTAATCCTGGTTTATGAATGCGCTGTCACCATTTTCATTTACGCTCCACAAGTGTACGTTCTCCCTTCCGGTACAAATCTGACATGTGGGCGGAGCTTAAGAGCGCTTTACTCTCATTGGCTGGTGAGATCTGGATCGACAGTTGCCTGTGGATTTTGAAGAGCGTTCTGGACGCAGTTCCATGTATAATTATAGTGTTTGCACTTTGTAGTGGAAATGACTTACTTACTTAGTCTGTATTTTAGTTTGTAATTAATATTTGAGGTCTGAGTAGTCTCATATGAGTATTTTTTCGAGATGAGGTCAATGTCATCCTCCTCCTCCTCCTCCTCCTCAGCTGGACACCCGAGCTGTCGATCCAAATCTCACTAGCCGACGAGAGTAAATCTCTGTTAAGCCCCGCCCACACATGAGGTTCATCTCGGAATGGCGAGTGTAAACTTGCGGAGCGTAAACGAAAACTCAGTGGCAGCAGCGTGTTCATAAACCATGGATAGAAAACTGTTAACAGATAATGCTTTATATTTGAAGGCCACGTAAAATTTTTGCCCCTGAGTTCACTGTTTTCAGTTTCAGACAATTTTTCTTCTTTCTCATTTTATATTTTTGTTCGTTTCTTGAAAAGTTACGTTCGATACTTTTGGCACAAATTTAAATGTTTTAAACATGATCGAATCGATTTGTTGACCACATTATAGCATGGAAAGGGTAACTTGCGCAACTCTAGTTAAAACACTCCCCCATCACTGGTAGCGTACTTGCTCAGCATGCTATTTATACTGGTATTTGCACGTTTTTGTTCCCAGCTTTACTTACAAACGGCTGCTTTTCCCTCACGGCCAGTAACAAAACCACACTCTTGTGACTGGGCTGAGAATGTGGCTCCATGCGAACACGCCCCAGAAGAACAGGCTTTTTTTTTTTTTTTTTTTTTTTTTTTTTTTTTTTTTTTTTTTTTTTGATTGACGTTTGTGGTGGTGTCGGCTGCTCTTAAATGAATTACACATAAACTTTAGCCGCTGGTTACATCCTGAGTAGCATTCTTGGCATGCCGTATCGGGAACGTGAAGGTGTGCGACTTGTAAAAAGAGCGAGTTTTCCTTAAACTCAACTCAAACCAGGTGACCTTTTCTGCAAATTTACTCAGCAATTTAAATGGCTGGGTAATGGTAATGATTGTATTACTCACACAGTCCTGTTCCATGAATCATTGATATATTCTTGTGATTTACTCTGTAGACGAAAGCACAATCAGAGACTTGGCAGGAAGGCCAAGGTCAGTTCTACGCTAGGCTGAGGTTCTTGTGCTGACCCATACGCATTCTTGCCCATTTATTTCTAGCACTTTCCCTTTCCTGTTATGTGTTTTCCGGCCGTTTCAGTCGTCAGGGTTAAACCCTGGGTGGTTCTTTTGTTTCACCGAGTATTTGTTGGCATTTATAGAGCCCCCAGTGGAGTCTGAGGAACTATAAGTTTTTGCGACATTTATGAGGGTACAGATTCATTCAGCGCACCAGGCGCCTGATATCTCGTGTCTGACCAGGCTTCATCCTTCCTGCTGTCTGAGAGAGAGAGACTGCTTTTCCAAAACTAAAACGAGGGGATTATGGGTGTTTGTCTGTCAGTATATTGTGCAAGTCTGTGAGTATTTCTGTAACAAACTTCCTCCACCCGAGGTTCTGTTGTTTAGTCCCTGCTCTAACACGCCTCATTTAAAACATCAGCTAATTCTCAAGTCACACACAGTGCGTGATATGCTTTTTTTTTCCACCCTAGGCACGTTTCCATCCTAAAGTCGTGATCCCACATGGATACCCTGAAGCTTTACACTTCCGAATACATTAAACGTGGAAAGCTCACTCTTGCTTCAGGGGATAATACCGTTTGCTGTAATCATAAAGACTGTTCCGTCTCATCCTGAACATCCTTTCAACACATTTAGTACTGTTTGTCTTTACTTTTCCACACTTGTATACAGTAATGAATTATTATAATCCCACTGTCCCTATCTGGTTTCTTCCTCATGCCATTTCAGGGAGTTTTTCCTTGTTTTAATTTTCCACCTTCACATCTGGCTCGCTCATTAGGGATTTAAATCTACATCCAGATTACTGTGAATCTGCTTCGTGACAATGTCTGTTGTTGAAAGTGCTATGCAAATAAAACGGAGTTGAGATTTGAAGAGCTTTTTAGAAATGCTCTGAGTCACTTCTAAAAAGTCTGATATAGCAGACCAGCAGTAACACACACTCTCATTGGCTCCATCAATTACAATGGCTTATATCAACACGTACTTGCATATATATGGATGTAATTGCTTGTTCCATGTCGCCAAGCTCTAAAAGTCTTTATAATTCCATCCGTCCACCCATTTGCCGTAGCGCTTAATCCTACATGGGGTCACGAGGGAGCCTAGAACCTATCCCAGGGAACTGGGGGCACGTGGTGGAGGACACCCGGGACGGGGTGTCAACCCATCGCAGGGCACAATCTCACACACATTCACACACTATAGACAATTTGGAAATGCCAGTCAGCCTACAAGGCATGCCTTTGGACTAGGGGAGGAAACTGGAGTACCCGGAGGAAACCCCTGAAGCACAGGGAGAACATGCAGACTCCACGCACACAGGGCAGAGGCGGGAATCTCCCAATCCCGGAGGTCCGACGCAAACATGCTAACCACTAGGCCACCGTGTAATTATCTTTTAAAACATTTATGTTAATGTCTACATTCATTTTTTTTTCAATGTTTCTCCTGATTCAGTGGCTGCAGTGAAAAGTAGGAAATGTGTTTGATTTTTGGGGTTGATTTTATTTTTGACACTAATGCTAGCACTAATTAAGGGGTAATTACCCTCTTGCTTTACTCTTAGTCTAAAGCACCACATAGTTAAAAAACCACACAGTGTCAACAAAAACAGCAAACACGTTCCCAAAACAAGCCGAGTAGAACGTGCTAATGAAATAGAAACCTTCACCCTTGGTGTTGACCTTTAACCTTTGGAACATGGCTCTGCAGATCACTTCCTGTGAGGAACGCAAACAGTGTTTAAGTCTACATGACAATCCCAGCCATGGTCTGTGGTCAGGTGAGTGGCTAGCATAGCTGCGAAGACTGGCATGCCTTTAATTCTAGTTAATCCAAGATCAAGAGTTGCAGGGATAATAGCTCGTCCCGGTTCAGTTGTCTGGAAACACAAAATAAACAGCCGTAATGATTAGTGATTATGAGGTTTGTCAAACGTCTCTGTGTCAAAACACATAACAGTCATATGTTTCCTGCTGACTGCACACCTTAATTTAAATAAATACGGACCAATTTCCTACTTCAAGCTTCTGCCTCCTCTTTAAGCTCTTCCTTTCAAAAAGTAATTATCTTTTT
>JANDJT010000050.1:12077882-12089452 GCA_024331685.1 Stegophilus panzeri
GTTCTCACATGAAAAGATATAATCAAATATTTACAAAAATGTGAGGGGTGTACTCACTTTTGTGAGATACTGTATATGAGCATGCACTTACTCAGGCAACACTCAAACAACACAAACTAATGTTTATACATGAATTCACTCATGAATTGATTGTCATGTAGCCTGTATGACGTTTTTAAGTTTGTGCTCAGATACATACGTTAATTTAACAAATAAAAGTCACCTAAGTTCATTGGAAATGAAACGAGAAACAAAGAAACACATTTGATTTTCTTCTGAAACATGTTGTTTCCCTGTCACGCCTCATTCTGTGCCAGTTTTGTTTCCCAAATCATGTGTAAATCCCATCACTTTCTGTGTGTGTGTGTGTGTGTGTGTGTGTGTGTGTGTGTGTGTGTGTTCATGGTTCTGAGAAACACACTGTACACACATATGAAACTGAGAGTGGAGCTCCCAGGGGTCATCTGCTAGATCGCTTAGCAGAACATGGCTCTAATGCTTGGACTCTTCACTAAAACTAACATAGCGTGTGTGTGTGTTTAGTGGCTTTCTGAGCAATCCATACACCACCAGCTCAGTCCAAATGTTGGACATGTCACACGCTCAACGGTCACAGCTTTGCTTACATAGCACAAGAGGGGAGGAGCTACCAGGCGTTGCCGCTGGCACAAATTTGTTCAGAATAACATTTTTTTTTTTCAAAAGTGAGGGGGTGTGAAAACTTCAGTAAATGAATTTCTTCATTTTACTGTTTGTTACCTTGATACAGTGAAATTCTTTACGTTGGCGTCGCATTGCGTCATGTGCCATCGATTGGGAAAAGGCTTATACTTCCGCTTAGAAAAAACCCGCTAGTGTTCCGTTTGAGACGATACTACCCTTGTAAAATTCATGCACTAGACGGTGGAGTACAAAATGCATAGTATAAGTGCATAGTACGCCATTTGAGACACCGCTATAGGGTATGTTTCAACCAGTTTCCAGTCATTTCCAGTAGGGGAACATAGTGAACATTGATGCACCGCAAAAATCCAGGGCGCATGTGTTTTTTTTTGTTTTTTGTTTTTTTTTAACAAGCGAACGTTCCAGTGCAGGAAACGGAACGATTTTTGAAACTTAAAATGGTTGACTCCTTGATCAGTGCCCTGACTACTGAACTAGCGAGCTGATTGAGACATACCCATAGAGAGCACGTTAATATATGTGGAAAACAGGGCTCGGGTGTGCCTCGTTAGTCCTCCCACCTGTAGCTCCGTTCCCCAAACACCACTGACTCCCAGTAAACCACACCCACACCTGCTACACTGCAACTACAACAATGACAGTATGCCGCCACAGTGTGAGCGTGAACACACAGGATGTGTTTATTTATTCCGGTTCCACATGTTGTATAATGTTGTGCCATTACCATAAAAACACGACACAATTGTGCGATTAAGAGGGATCTCTGTAGAGTTTATGCTTCGCGCATACACCCAAGTGAGGGGAAAAAAACCCTGAAGGGTATGTTTTGACGGTTGTGAGTTGCGTGACAGAGAGATGAAGCAGATATATAGAACTTTTACTGAAATAAAGAAAACAAGACAGGTGACTAAAAACAACTGCAAAATGATTTTGGTTTTAATTGAATTTCCTCTTCTCCTAAAGATGAAGTGTGTTGTGTGTGTGTGTTTGAGGTTCTGCTAACGTTCTACTACTTGTTTGGAGGTCAATCACCTTTAGTCTAGACTCCGAGCCACCTCAGGATCCCATGTCATTATGGAGTATTTCTGACCTCTCGCTCAGGTTAAATCTGCATTAAATAAAGCTCAAGTGCCAGGTCTACACTCGAAAACACCACCACTGTCAAATATAACGCAAGTGCGTTGTCTTCCAGTATAACCCAACTTTTGGAAAGCATTCCTTATTTCCACATATATTACTGTAGTTCTACTGTACATTCACGCCACACCACTGTAGTTTCTGTTTCTGATTTGTTGATTTCTTGGTTTCTTGTCCCTTCCGTGTTTTTTTTTTTTTCTTTTCCCCACTTGCTGTCATGCTATTCTGGGGGCCGACGAGGCTGAGAGAAACTTTGGAAATATAACAGAACAGCACACAAGACGGTCGTAATCCTGCAGCCAGGAGTCACTAAACACTTTGGCAGATTCAGAGCTGGCGCTAAATCAGCTCTCGGCCTTTTTTTGTCTTTGCTCAGCGTCTCTCGTTCGACCCCTGCACAAAGCCGTGCCATCATAATTACTGAGACAAATGGCCTCATTTGAAGAGAAGAACTTTTTCTCCAACAACTGCATGATCTATTGCACATTAGCGTCTCCTCTGCTGTTCAATTCAACCTCTTCCAATGGCGGAAGTTAGGAAAGACAAAGTGATTCTCTCTCTCTCTCTCTCTCTCTCTCTCTCTCTCTCTCTCTCTCTCTCACACTCTCTCACACACACACACACACACACACACACACACACACACACACACACACACACTCTGTTACTCGGTCACACTTTAACTACTGTGATGACCCTGATGCTCCCCCTTGATGCCATCCTTACAAAAGGACCCTTGAGAGCCCTATCCAGATTGCGCCTAGCTATCTAGGTTCTGTAGGTAATGTTTAGCTCCTACGGTGATAGCATCTCAGCGTAAAGTCAGCTTATTTAAAGCTAAAGTGTGTAGGATATTGTTTTGTTAGATTAATAATAAATAAATAAAAATTATTATTGAACCAGGGTATTAAATGACTCATGCTGTTTTAGTTGTTTTTTTTCTTTCTGACCATTTAAGGCGTTTTATTTTTTTGGTCTCTAATTTGGTGGGACGTTAGTGAACGATAGATGAGAGCGAACTGATTCGTCCCTCTTGTGCAGTTTGTATCGTTGCCCAGTTGTTAAATGGTTTTATCGAAAGCTGGCTAATGGACGAACTTCGTTGCGGTTTGTGTAATTACACACCCGGCATTGTAGACACAGAATGCAGTTTGGGACCATGGCCTTGTGTTCTCTTTGAATGCTTATTGATTTGGTACTCAGCACAACCCAAAAGAACGTTACGGAACATTCTTACAAGAGTAGCTTGCAATCGCATTGTTCTACCAGAGAGGGCTGAAGTTTAAAAGCATGTCTGTTTAAGCCACTGACACTTTTCTGTAACCCTAGCTACACATGAGGTCATAGGTTTACATACCCCTTGCAGAATCTGTAAAAAGATAATAATTTTAAAAATAAGAGGGATCATAAAAATGGCTTTTTTTTTAAATTTAGTTTTGTCCTGAATAAGCTATTTCACATAACAGATGTTTTACATCTAGTCCACGAGACACAATAATAACTGAATTTACACAATGGGAACCAGTTTATAAGTTTACATACACTTGATTATTAATACTGTGTGTTGTTACCTGGGTGATCCACGACTGTGTTTATGTTTTGTGATAGTTGTTTATGAGTCCCTTGTTTGTTCTGAGCAGTTAAACTGCCCACTGTTCTTCAGAAAAATCCTCCAGGTCCTGCACATTCTTTGCTTTTCCAGAATCTTCTGCATGTTTGACCCCATTCTAACAGCAGCTATATGATGTTGAGATCCATCTTTTCACAGTAGCCATGTTTCCATCCACTTATTTTTATGCGCGTTTTGGAATATCGCATGAAAAATCGCTGGATGGAAACGACAAGATGCGCATCAATTCTAAAAATGCGCATAAAAAGCTTGCACTCAATCGAGTCGGATAAATTCTTTATCCGATAAGAAGACTTGCGGATAAATTACGATGGAAACACATTTACCGAATACATTTCTCATGTGACTTTGCCTCAACAAATCATGTGATTGGATAACCGACCGATGTGATTGGATATTCAGCGCATGTGGCAAGCTTATACAGCACAATAGCAATGCGTTTTTCTGTCGGATAGGGCACGATGGGACGGCATAACTGGACTAACCAGCAGACCGATCTCGTTGCACAACATCTGAAATGTTATTTTGGTCATTCTAAAATGCCTTGGCCAAAGTCTGTCGTCAAAGTGGCTCGGTATAATTACCTCCCAGAACTGTCTTGCACGACTGCATTCCCAAAGAGCTCCCGCCTCCGAACGCAAGATGACATGACCGTGTTTACTGCGTTTCGTCCGTGTGCACTGAGACGCAAGTAATTTATTATATACGAAAAAAACCCACAGTGGCTTCTCCTACTGCAGCAAATTCCATTTTTCCTTTTGATATTTGGCACCAGTTTATCAGGAAGTGACGCATTTGTGCACTTCGACTCGCTGGATGGAAACGGTGCTTTATTCGCAAATGCAATATTCCAGTTTGCGCATACGTTAAGTTCGCAGCTTTGGATGGAAACATAGCTAGTAAGGACAACTGAAGGACTCGTTCACAACTATTACAAAACATTCACTGATGCTCAAAAAGGCAACACGATACATTAAGAGCCGGGGGGGAGGGGTGGGTGTAAACTTTTGAACAGGATGCTCGGTGTATATCTTTCTTTTTTTTTTATCTTTTCATTTAGTACTGCCTTTCAGAAGCTACAAGAGTATGTAAGAATCAAGCAGTTGCAAACTTTTGAACGGGTTCATTTGTGTAAATTCAGTTATTATTGTGTCTTGTGGACTTGAAGTAAACATCTGTTATGTGAAATAGCTTATTCAGGGCAGAACTAAATGCAATTTTTATGATTATTATAATACTTATTATTATTATTATTATTATTATTATTATTATTATTATTTGTTTTTTTGTAGATTCTGCAACGGTATGTAAACTTATGACCTCCACTGTAGTTAGCGATATTTAATAACTTAACAATGTACATTTTCATCGCGATTAGCTACTTAGTTATGTATGTTTAAATAACATATATTCTTATCATAAATAACTCATATATACTTCAGCAGCTTAACTTCCAGAGCAAACCATGTCTCAGTTTTAGTGCTACAATATCAGCAGTGTTCCAGTCTTTCCTGGCACATGAGTAAACGCACATGAGCGGTGTGTATGGTGTCTGTAGGGAGCAGCTTGGCAGGATGGACCGCTACACAACCCTGTAAAGCTCATTATAGGTCCTCTGTCTCTCACTTGCTCATGTACACCCCCGTCTTTCTTTCTCGCGGGCGATCTTTCCAGGTAAACTGATTCCCTATGCAAAGGTCAAAGGATGCAACAGATGCATGGTTAATGTTAACAACAGGTGTGTTTCCTCTCGTTTTCTCCGCTATGATCACAGACAACAGTGGGGGCGCAGCAGAGGATTGTGTTACTTCTGGTTAGGTACATGAGAGTGTGTGTTCATGTGGGTTTACAGTTCAGATGATCAGCCCAATAAGATATAAAACGTAATGTGTTTTACAGTTTTTATTCTTGTTTTTCTTCTTCTTCTCTCTCTCTCTCTCTCTCTCTTTATTTACTCTGATGTGAAATAAAGTACACTTGTTTGGTGAGGGGTTTGTACGTCAGCCCCAGAGGTCAGGTTTCCTGTGGAATTAGAGAGAAATTCAAACTTATCACTCTGTAGAATTGAATAGGAAAGTAATTTTTTTCCCTCTCCAGTCTGATTAATATTTACATTTGACCAAGTATGTTGTAGGGATGGGCAATATAGACTTAAAACTCTATCATGATATTTTGTGGGTTTCTTTTTGCGGTAACAATATAAACGATATAAAGAATATAAACGTTGTTTGCTGACGCTTTCTCCTCTGGCTCTCTTCACATTCTGCTCAGTGTTTTTGCTTGAGGTGGTGCAACAGATTGAACGTGTTCCCACCCTTGTTTGATTGTGACAGCGGTGTAGCTTTTTATATTATTTTCAGCATCCGCCGTGTCTCCTAATAGAGGAAGCTCTGATGTAAAGTGTTGTACGAATGTTAGCACAAAAACTACATCTAAGAGACCGTTATTTATTCAAAACACCTCGAGAAAGTAGAACTTTTTAACTTACGAGTATCTTATCATTGTGTGTGTTTGAGAGGGGGGGGGGGGATTCTCACGTTGGAACTTTTGCTTGGTTGACGTGTTTCTGAAACGTGTTTTCAGGACTTTGGTTTCTGTATTTCTTTGGACTCTAGCTTTTTTTTTCCCCCTCCACCTGACGCTGTGATAACAAATCCACAAATTTGCATTTCTCACCGTTCTCAATCCAAGTGACATAAAGTTGTGCTTCTTTCCATATAGTGTACTTGTTTTGGAGACTGTTACTCATGCAGTGTCATTTTCTTTCATTCTGCCACGGAAACCTCTTTTCAGCATCGGAGCTGTCGGTTTTTGTGAACGGTGAGCCGTGTGTTTGCCCTTCAGCAGTCTGGATGAGGCGGTATGACTCAGAGTAGGCGATCAGTTGTCTTGATAAACAGAAATGAATCTTCTTGATGAAGCACAGACACAGCAGGTCCAGCAAGACAATATTTATCGATGCACATTTGTAATGCCTTGCTGATTTAACTACAGGGTGTCCGGATACATTGTCTCCATACAAACATTGTATACCAGCGCCACGTCGGTTGTGTCTTCATCAGTGGATGTTCGTGGTCGTCCACTTCTCGGTCAGTCCGCAACACTGCCAGTCTTTTTTGAATTTGTTGATACGTTTAGCAACAGTGTGGTGTGTGATGTGCTCGCCATGTTTCCTGTTAAAGTCCATCGCAACGTTGCAGCAGTTTCCTGATCCAGTCATGAGAACGATTTCAATGCATTCTTGTGTCAAAGGCATTCTTAAACGCTATCTAAAAAAAAGTATGAATTTTTTTGGAAGGGTTGGGGGTTCGATTCCAGCCATGGCCCTGTGTGTGTGGAGTTTGTATGTTCACACCATGCTGCATGGGTTTCCTTCGGGTACTCCGGTTTCCTCCCCCAGGCCAAAGAGATGCATGGTAGGCTGACTGGCATGTCCAAAGTGTCCCCGCCTTGTGCCCCATGCTCCCTGGGATAGGCTCCAGGTTCCCCACGACCCTGTAGGATAAGCGGTATAGAAAATGGATGGATGGATGGTAATTTCCCCTGTGTATGGAGACTTTTTGGACACCCTGTATTATTTAAATAGTTATTATAAAATGCAGCGCTAAGTAATGTTATTTTCTTCATGAAAACGGTCAAAAAAGACTTTGTCCGAAAAGCAGAAAAATCGCAAGGAGCCATTTGGGAGCCAAAAGAGTCGACTCTTTTGCAAAATGATCAGCAAAATGATCTGACTCACTGAAAAGAGCACAAATTCCCATGACTACAGGGTACCACGAGTACCGAACAAGGACACATGGGTGGAGCTAGAGAAAATCAGTTGTCACAGAAATGTCATGAGGTGTCACTCAACCCTCAATTTTGATAAAAATTGAATTGGTGAAACTGCAACTGCATGAAATCGTTTCGCACAGCCTTTCACTGTGATGTTTATTGGTAAATGAGACCTTTTAGCTGTACTTATGTTCAACCCACGTGAATCGAAGAGGGCTTTGGCTGAATGCACATTGTGATGACGACGTGTCTTGGGCAAAATCAGCGGTAATTTAGAAAAACTGTGAGCTCCTCCGAATATTGCAGAGTTTGTGTAATTTTGCGTTCATCTGTGCGATCGTGTAATTATGGAGGGACTGACTATCGCGCTAAACGGGATGTCAGTTGTCTAGATGTCTGTGAAAATTCCAATTAAGTACAGCTCTCAGCTTCGTCTCAAACACATGCTGTCTCGCTGTGTACACATAAAACCAAATGAGTATTTAAAAAAACAACAAAGAAGTAGTGGGAGAGAGAGTCATCCTATTCACTTACTGATTTACAAGCTTGTTGCTGCTTGTAGAAGACTCCACCTGTGCCACACACACACACACACACACACACACACACACACACACAGAGAAGCCAAATGACAGAAGTGTGACTCAGGCCCTTTTTGGGAACCGTTTTGGCTTAGATGTTCTGAAAGGGGCGTGTGCCGGAGTGGGCGTGGTCAGTGAAGCAGTCAGTTGGGGGTTTTGACTTATTGTTGAGCTGAGCAAAATGATCTGACTCACTGAAAAGAGCAGAAATTCCCATGACTACAGGGTACCATGAGTACCGAACAGGGACACATGGGTGGAGCTAGAGGTAGTTCGGACCTGCGATTGGTGAAATTCAGTCGTCACGGTAATGTCACGTGGTATCATTTGACCCGAGCTACGTCTTGAACTGCACTCTATCACTAAATAGGACGTAAACAAGTGTCTGAATGTCTGTGAAAAACTGAAAATTCCAATTTTCAGCACTCAGCTCCTCCGTCTTCAGTCAGTCTGTTTTGGGAACCGTTTTGGCTTAGGCTAAGTTCACGCTACACGACTTTCAGCGTCGGCGGATCGCTGTGCTGTTCATACTACACGACTTGCTGTCTTGTAATCGGGAGTCGTGAAGTCGTTGTGGTGTTCACACTACGTGATCGCTAGGCAACAGAGGGGTCACACACTACACGATCCGATAACGACTCTGTCACCCGACGACTCTGTCCGGTGTCCAAGCTACGTTTTGTCACGAAAATACACGCAAGAAGTGACACGGATATACGATGCGAAAACCGTGCATAAAAACAGGAGTTGTTTATTTGAAGATGGACATACGACAGAAACCGGCGAGCTGTTTGTGCAATGATCTGTGCTGAAGAAACCCCAAAAAGGAACAGACAAAGAAAGTGGCTGAAAGAACGGATTAGCACACACAGGCAGCAGGGATTGTGTGCGCTACAGAGAGACTTGGAGGCGAGTAAAAAGGTTTCGCGGGTTTCCCTTCCTCATGATGACCTCATCCCATGCCTTGCTCTCTCATTGGCTGTAGCTTGCCGCCGTAATCACTTCCAGTGACGACACTTTTCACACCACAGGATGTGGAGTCGCCCGACAGCTCCAGATATTTAGCATGCCAAATATCTGTCTGGCGTCGGCGATGTGTCGTTGAGTAGTTCACACGTAATGATCGACTGCCGATTGGCGAGCGTGGATTGCTCGCGGATTTGCCTCCGATCAAAGGGTTTTTGTCGGCGAGCTCGGCGACTTGCAAATCAGGCTTAAAATCGTGTTGTGTGAACTAGGCTTAAGCTACTGTGAAAGGGGCACGGAGTGGGCGTAGCCAATGAAGCACACCGGTGTGTTGACCAGTCAGGTTTGGGTGGTGGGGGGGGGGGGTATGGGTGTTGACGTTGGTAATGTTCAGGCTTTGTGTCTTTCGAACCTTGATATCAGTCCCTCTAATCACATCTCCCAAAGGGTCGGTTACTTCTGAATCATATCTAGCACAAGATTTTAATTATTATTATGGCTTCATAATATGGAGGTCCTTTTATTTATTTAATCCCCCCCCCCCCCCGCCAAAGTATAAGGAACTGTAGAATACAGCAGCATAGAAGACAGTACAGTAATGTGACTATTCATTTTGCACAGCCCACTCTTCTGCTGTTACGCCACTTCCAGAAACCTACAGCTTTCACAGTGTATATTACCAGCATGCTCATATTCACACCTGACCAGTCCGGTGGTACCGTACACGATGTATCCTGACTGTGCAGCTCATCTGTTAAAGACTTTTGCCCTTGCTCTGAATGAACAGATCCTTCATTTCTTTACTGTTCTTCTTCTTCTTCTTCTTCTTCTTCTTCTTTATTTACTGAGACACGAGGCTCTTTTCCTTTAATGTACCAGCTGCTGTTCACACAGGAGTCATGTGGATCATTTACCAGGAGTGATATCAGGCCGGTCGGTCGGTCGGTGACGTGTGAAAGTTCTCGGAAGTCACTTGGATCTCTGAGTTCAAAGTGAGCCAGTTTTGTGTGAGTCACAGGTGTCCTCACACACACACACACACACACACAGAAAGGATGTAAATTCTTGCCCTTAGACCACACACACACATACACCCACATGTTCACACACTTCACCTAATTTCACATACTAGGCTTGCTGTGCATTAATCTGTACGCAGAGTCGATCTGAAATGCTTCCCTGATACTGAAGAGGAGCTACAAGTACTATGTGTACTAATAAAGCATATGGTGTGTGAGTGTATGTGCTAGGGAACGTATAATGAGACTGGAACAGAGACGTGCTTGTTTACTTTAGAGCCGATACAGATCAGGTCGATGCATGCACTAAAGCTTTGCTGTACGCTCGGCTAGCTGAGCACAGAGTGTGTTGATGCGCGGAGAGAACGTGGCGTAAAGAAGCAGCATAAACTTTTCCCAGAACAACACACACACGTTCAGTCACGTCGATCGGAGCATGTCCGCCGTGTTGATTCAAACCAGTTTGTTGTAAACCCTATAGGTGTGAGGGTTGAGCACTGTGTATCAGTTGATATGAACCAGATCCTCAGTGCTTTTAGCTTGGTTCAGTGTACAGGGCGTGAATCCTGGGCCGAGCCTGCGGGAGTTTGTCTTACACTGCAAGAACGACGCTCTTATTAATTACAGTTCTTAGATTCAACTCCCGAGCGCCATCTATCATAAATGATTTCTCCTCATGCTGACTGAAAACGAAAGGAACAAGACGTTTGGTATTGCCTCTGTCATACCTAATGTTGCATAGACCTGAGAAAATGCTGTATTCTACTGCGTGAACAGGTGCCTTTCGATGTGTAGCTTGCGACTATAAAACATAGAGTAAGACTTCTTGAACTTTAGAGAGAGCTGTACTTAATTGGAATCTTCACAGACATCTAGACAACTGACATCCTGTTTAGCGCGATAGTCAGTCCCTCCATTATTACTCGATCGCAGAAATGAATGCAAAATCACAAACTCTGCAATATTTGGAGGTACTCGCAATTTTTCAAAATTTCTGCAGATTTTCCACTGAGGAAAAAAAAGCCCTCTTCGATTCACGTGCATTGAACATGAGCGCAGCTAAAAGGTCTCATTTACCAACAAACATCACAGTGAAAGGCTGTGCGACGCAATTTCCTGCACGTAGTTTTCCACACAAAAAAAGGCAGAAATCGAGCATTTTTGGCCGCAACAATAAACAAACAAAAAAAACCCCAGATGAAATCCTGTACTGATGTAGGCTGGAAAGCTGGTTGTTGTAAAATCCATACATTTGAGCATTGTTTTTTTGTTTGTTTGTCTGTTGTTTTGTGATAAAAATCTAGGTTTACTCTTTGCCTTTTAGGATGTTCTTGTTAGCAATGGCATCTCTTGTGTGAGTGCGTGTCTGAGTGAGTGTGTGCGTGTGAGTGCGTGCGCGTGTGTGTGTGCGTGAGTGCGTGCGTATGTATGAGTGTGTGCGTGTGTGTGTGCGTGAGTGCGTGCGTGTGTATGAGTGTGTGCGTGTGTGTGCGTGAGTACGTGTGTGAGTACATGTGAGTGTGTGCGTGTGTGAGTACGTGAGTGTGCATGGGTGTGTGTGAGAGTGTGCATGGGTGTGTGTGAGAGTGTGCATGGGTGTGTGTGTGTGTGTGTGTGTGCGTGTGTGTGTGTGAGAGTGTGCGTGTGTGAGTGCGAGTGCGTGCGTGTGCAAGGGTGTGTGCGAGGGTGTGCGAGTGTGTGTGCGTGCGTGTGTGCGTGCGTGCGTGTGTGTGAGTGTGTGTGTGCGCGAGTGGGAGAGCGTGGGGGTGGGTGTGCGTG
>JANDJT010000050.1:12093314-12106117 GCA_024331685.1 Stegophilus panzeri
CTGAGGGGGATTTGTCCCCCATTTTCTTTCTAATATGGTCATGGCCAGCTCTCCTCTATCATACGATAGCTACCAACTCGAGAGGGTGAGGGCCAGCACATGCATCCTCCGAAACAGCTGAAGCCACCCAACCACATGTTTCAAACACGTTTCACATGTGACACGGTGGCACGTGCAATGTAACACGCTGGAAGGAAAGCACTATCCGCCCTCTACCACATACATGAAGTCACAGACTGTTTAGCTTTGCTATGATTGACAGGGAAGAGCGAGTAGATCATCCCTCCTACCCAGAGAACACGGCCTGTTGTGCTCTCTTGGACTCCCAGCCACGGATGGTTGTGGCATCACCAGGATTCAAACTCTGCACCACTCAGGAGCCCTTGACCTCAAATCTTAACTGAAGTTTGGGTGTGTAATTGGATTAGTGACTCAGCACCGTTGACTTAGTTGGTCAGGTAGGCTGTGTTTATCATAATTGCAAATAATCTAGTGTGAGAGTCTGTGACATTAGATTACATTATGTTACTTGATCAGGTTTTTTTTTTTTTTTTTTTACCTTATACTTATCTTGTTATTGCTTATTCATGTCCTAAATTATTGCGCTCAGTATTCTGGACCAAAGCGTACGCTATTTAATTTTAATCTGCATTGTACTGGATATGCAGTTATATGCATGTGACCCGTTTCGGATTCAGTTGGACTCTTTGTGGAGTCTCTTAGGGCGTTTACACACCTGGCTCGTTTGGAGCGTTTGTTTCGGAACCTGGTGCATTTTCTCCTTCGGTCCGGTTCGTTTAGACATCAGCAATCACGCTCGGATCCGCACCAAAATAACCGAACGAGGTGGTCTTGGCCCGATCGCGAATAAACTCCGACCCAGCAGACCAATGAACCAACCTGTATAGCAATGCATGATGGGAACTGTTATTATTTATTTTATTTTTTTTAAGTGTTTGTTTTGCTAAATACTCACAACATGTATAACGGTTTAACTTGGACCAAAGACGAGGTAAAATGCCTCATTGAGATTTGGTCTGACAAAGATATTTCTGAACACCTTTCAAAAACGCATAAAAAACACCAAGGTTTACAAAGTGTTTAGCGAGCGTCTCGACGAGATGTGCTTTAATCGCTCTGTGGAACAGATGAATCAGATCAGTTCTAATATCTGCAGCTAAAAAGAAAGCCACAATAAGCTCACAGAGCTGCGGTCTATCCAACTGGATGGAACCCCCGGCTCTTAAACAGGCACACTCCGACTAATGAGAGGACAGTTTACTCACATGTGACTTGCATAAATACATTTTGGTACGTTTTGAAACGTTGCCTTGTGAACGTGAACCGAGCCAAAGAGAAAATACAACGTCGTAACAATTTAAGTCCCCGTTTCGGAACAAAGCACAGATCTACAGGTCTGAAAACGCCCTTAGAGAAACTGGTTGCAGTTATCAAGAGCAACTAGAGATCATGCCCAGAGATCTAATTTACATATTGTTCACACCCTCTGCTTTGCATATGACATCATTTATGCAATCGTTCTTAAAGCATCTGCAACACGTCTACTGTTTACACGCACAATTGACACGATTGCACAAGCAATGGACCCGATTGCTTGTATTTGGGATCTTTTACATGTTGTGAATCGGTTACATGATGCTAAGAGAGCGAATGGATCTTGTAAACACTGTGTCATTATTAAGTTTCAGTGATGTTGAATGTTTTAGTCAATTAAACACGGACCCCTAAGTCTCACATTCAGGCAGTTCTTATTTTTGCTGTATCGAAAATGCATCATATTGAGACATCATATCAAATATAAATAGTTTTGTGTAGCTTTATACCACCTGATCTGTCTTTTGGACGAGACGTTAAACCAAGGTCCTGACTTTCTGTGGTCATTAAAAATCCCAGGGCACTTCTCGTAAAGACTAGGGGTATAACCCCGATGTCCTGGTGAAATTCCCCCATTGGCCCTTCTCTGTCATGGCCCCCTAATAATCCCCATCTCTAAACTGGCTACATCACTCTCTCCTCTCCTCTCCATCAATAGCTGGTATGTGGTGGGCGTTCTGGCGCACTATGGCTGCCATTGCATCATCCAGGTGGATGCTACAAACTAGTGGTTGTTGAGGAGACTCCACCCTCTGCCCCATACTATGTAAAGCGCTTTGAGTATCTATATAAATGTAACTAACTAATGAGTGTGTACCTAAGAGACATTTATGTCTGCCATTCAGAATACAGGACTCTTCAAAGAGCTCATTCACAGTTTACTTAGAGAGCTACGAATACAAAGTACTGTGCGTCAGGATTGATCCACGAGCTCGTCCAGTGTTCTTTCATCGTCTGCAGAACCCAAACACAAACTCCGCAGCCTCTGAAACCCGCACGTCCCTGAATAATTCACTCTCAAATAACCGATTTGCAAATGGTTTCTCTCACCCAACTCTTGTGTGTGTGTGTGTGTGCGCGTGTGTGTTTCTGACATGTGCGGACATGTCTTCAGGTCCTCTCAGACACATACACAGTCCTCTGCTTGTAGAACGCACATTTCTCAAGCTTTGTTGAAATGTATTCCAAATTGAATCACGCACCGAAAATATTCAGTGATTACTGCCTGTGCTTGGCAGAGAGACAGAGAGAGAAAGCGAGAGAGAGCCTGGGAATGATTTTATGCTCTGTTGTAACTCCGTTGAGGTCAGTTGCTTCTAACTACAAACATATGTAAAGTATAGCCTCTGAGGTATAATATAATAAATAATGTGAGTATATGGGCAGCTCTCAGTTCAGTCCTCACCTAGCATGAACTCCAACCTTTATTGAATAAACTGCACCTTTTTTTTTTTTTTTTTTTTTAAATATTTTTTTTTAAGGCTTGACACCAGGTTTAGGAAAGATCAGTGCCACTAAATATGCAGATATTAGACACAGTCATGTAATAAAAGATGTTTTGGATGAAGACCACACCTGAAACTCCACCTCTTTTCCACCGACCTTCCTTATCTCTCCCTTCCACCTACCTACTCTAATCTCATCCTTCCTTCACCCACCACTTCCTGTCCAGTTATTCATGATGTCTTTCTGTTAGCAGTGGGATTGGCTGCCTAGGAAAAAAAAAAAAAGCAGATAATCATAGTCCAGGTCCTCAGAGTTGGCAGTCGGGTGCCACTGAGCCCCATCGCCTGTAGTGTTTGTGACATCTCGCACCGTCGCCACTGATCGACTCTCGTCAAGCCCGATTAGACGCTTTAGTCTGTGTTGGAAGCTGGCAGGTGAAAGACTTTCACTGATTAGCTGTTCAGCCCAGCGAATCGGCGCAGGAGAAGAGCGATGGACGTGAGCAAAGCAAGCAGACTTCACTCTTCAGGCCTCACATTTCCCACCATGTGCTCTTCTGCTCATTGTATGCCTGAGTGTTTACATTCTAGGCACCAATATGAGAGGCATTCTGGGAAAAAAGAAAGAAAGAAAAAGGTTTTCTGTCGATGACATATTTCAGCATCTCCGGTTTAAGAAAGCATAAATATATTTCACCAAAACAATTTGGAAATTTTTGTTCATTTATTGCTACTTATTTTAGGACCCAGGATTTCTGCAAAGATAATGGCTAAAAAGGCAAATTAATAAACATGGTGTAAACACAGGCTTTAGTGTGCCTAAAGATGTCTTTAAAAATAAATAATAGTGTGTGCCAGTTAAGTGTGCTTTCCTCACAGAGTGAATTTCACGCTTTGATCACGTCGTTAGGTAGCGAAACGGACACAAGTCTAATCGATTCCGTTTGTAATCAGATACCCACTGTCAAAATGTCCTCGATGCACCTGCGCCATCACACTGTCATCAAAACAGAGAATAGCACCTACACTCTTTTGAATGATTTTATAAACAGCCTTCATTATTAGGTGTAGTAGTTAGCACGTTTGTCTCGCACCTCTGGGGTCGGGGGTTCGATTCCCGCATGTTTCAGGTTTCCTCCCCAGTCCAAAGACACGCGTTATAGGCTGATTGGCATTTCCAAATTGTCCGTTGTGTGTGAGATTGTGCCCTGCGATGGGTTGGCACCCTGTCCAGGGTGTCCCCCCAGAGTGCCCCAAGTTCCCTGGGAGAAGCTCCAGGCTCCACGCCCCTGTGTAGGATAAGCGTTACAGAAAATGGATGGATGGGTGGATAAGCTGTTAGTCTGAGGGGTTTATATGTGCAGTATTGCTTTACTGACTTGGTAAGAGTAGCACCGGGTCAAAGTGGGAAAAAATCTGCTCATAACTGATTACTTATAACCAATTCTCAATGAGATTAAAGGAAATGAGAAGAGCAACATGTAGCTTTATACTGTTACAGCACATCCGAGTCGCCTGATATCACACCTGTCTCTTCCTCTGTTTTTGCACTGATGGAGCTTTTGAAAACAGATTTAAAAACCACTGACTCACCTAACGGTTAAGCTTAAGACTTATTCCTCATATTCAGTGTTCGCATTATGTTCCTGAGACTTCACTCGCAAAGCTTTTTACACATGCCTTTTCTAAATAAAGCATCCCCATTTGCAGTAGGTTTGCTGTTTCTTAGGATGAAAGGGCAGAAAAATGTTGCGCGGTGCATTGCCCGCTGATGAGGTCATGCTGATGAGCTCTTTGTGTGAGGCTTGGGGAGAGTTATGAGGTCGGTGGGGGACTAGAGCAGTTGATAACAGTGCTGTCTGAAATGCAACCCACTGCTATTGTGCCCTAGAAAAAGCCTCTGTGTGTCTGTGTGTGTGTGTGTGTGTGTGTGTGTGTGTGTTGCCCCTTTTCGAATGAAATAATGTGTGTGTGTGTGTGAGCGAGAGAGAGCGTGGGAAGTTTTTTGTTGCCGCTAACAGCTTGCTGGGGAGAAGACAATGGGCAGACACACACAGTGCTAAATGTCAAGAAGACACAACAACATTGACTTTTTCTTCGATGTTCCAACTTCTATGCAATATCCATCCCATCCATTTTCCTTACTGCTTATCCTACACTGGGTCACAGGGAGCCTGGAGCCGGTCCCAGGGAGCTCGGGGCACAAGGCGGGGGACACCAACCCATCGCAGGGCACAATCACACACATTCACATACTAAGGACAGTTTAGAGATGCCTATCAGCCTACACAGCATGTCTTTGGACTGGGGGAGGAAACTGGAGTATCCGGAGGAAACCCCCGAAGCACGGGGAGAACGTGCAAACTCTACACACACAGGGCAGAAGCGGGAATCAAACCCCCAGTCCCGGATGTGCTAACCACTTCGTCACTGTGCCCCCCTCTATACGATTTTAACATGATTCCCCCTCTATAATATGATTTTTTTAAAATGATTATTTTCTCTTCTACAAACTGATCTTTCAGTGGTGAGCCTCAAGGGGCGCCATTTCCAGGAGAGAGAGAGAGAGAGAGAGAGAGAGAATTTGTATTTCAAAGACTCTTTATTACAAATTTTAAAACATTACCAGTCAATTAACAAATAATTAAACAAAATGAATAGAAAAGACAAAATTATCTTAGGAGGGATGCAAAATGCAGGTTGTCTTCAATAACCTCGCACAAAGCCTCCTTATAGCACCAAATCAACTCAAAAGAAACAAGATCATTCATGGCTTTAAAATAGCAAAAATCAATAAAAAATTCTAGATTTCACTGAATTGAAAAACACTACCTCTAAACTACTCAAAACTGATGTTTTGTTCAATTTTGTGTTTTCTAGTATTATAAATTGCCGTTTTAGCTTGGCCTAACAGAAAGTTCGAAAGTTGACACTTAAACTGGTGTCTCTGAACACATTTAAAACCACAAGCAGAAATTCCAACAGAAAAAGTTTCACCAATACAACCAAATACATTCTGTAGCACAGTAAACAAAGGCTTTAGTCTAACACATTGCATAAATGCATGGAACACAGTTTCTCTCTGTAAACAAAACGGGCAGTGATGACCAACACCAGGATTTAAAGCTGCTAATAAAAACATTAACTGCAATTGCGCCATGTAAAATTCTCCACTGGAAGTCCCCTACTTTCTTACCTAATGGTGATTTATATAGAGCGCTCCATTCTGGTTTTGTACCCTCCTCCATCTGGAGGATGGTGCGCCAGGGTGTATCCACCCTATTATCTAAAAACGTTCTATTCAAGGATTTGACACAGCTTTTATACAAGGCTTTTCCAGAAGCCGGCTCAGACCCAAGTAATGTCAAATTTTCAGAATATAAAAAAAACCCCACACCTTTACACTCTTCTGAATTAGGCAATAACAACAGATTAGGAAAAGGATCTCTGCAGTTTGGAATAAATAATCTATAATAATAATCCTTCTGAATTAATAATAATAATTAATAATTAATCCCTCTGAATAGTCCTCCAGCAGTTTGAATTCTTCTGCTGTGAGAACAGACCTCCACTTTTCCAGAAGTTCCAGAAGTTTAGCCACTATACGTGTTGAGTGAAGGCCCAAATGTCCAGCAACTAAATCAACATTCCTAAAGCATGTTCCTGCCAGCCGTGATTGATGTCCAAGGGTTGTTACTCCAGAAGTAAGAAGAAATCCTTCAAGTGCAGGGAAGGGGCCTTCACGAGATATATCCAAGCGTGAGCCATGAATTAAAGGTTCTTGAACAACCAGTCTAAGGAACTTGTACAGCCGAGTCTTTGCACTATAAATAAAGTCCAAACTTTGAAAAAATTGCAATAAAAAATTGGTAATTTGGAAAAGTCCATCTTTTTAGGATTCAACCAGAACAAAGGCTTGTCCAGGCCTAAGCCTTCAAAATTCTGCAGAATAGCAAAGGCTGTGGATTTCCAGTTTGAGTCCACTGGTCCAGTCAGAAGTCTCTGTGCAAATTTATGAGTCCATGTTCCTCTTCCTTGGGCAGATACAAAACAGCTTTTGGAACCCAGTGCAGCTTATCCCAAAATAAAATCAATTAAAATTGACCGAACTTTTAACAAAGAATCTGATCAACACAAACTAGCCGATGCCAAAGAGAAGATGCTACCAAGTTATTAATAATCAATATATGCCCCCTGTATGACATTTTTGGAAGCAAGAATTTCCATTTATCAAGGCGACCTTTTATTTACAATCCCTTCAAAGTTTTTATTTTTTATTGTACAACCACTTCATTTCCTAAAAACATTCCAAGGTATTTAAAACCCTCCCTGGTCCAGGTTAAACCATCTGGGAGTTTTGGTTCTCCACTTACCCAGCTCCCAACCAGTATGGCTTCACTTTTAGACCAGTTTACTTTCGTAGAAGAAAAACCTTTGAAATCTTTCGATAATCTGAGCAACAATTTCACACCTCTCTGACAACTAATTAAAATACCAACGTCATCTGCATATGCTGATCATTTAAAAACTTTTGAACAATTCGAAATATACAATCCATCCAAATCTGTTCTTAATTTATTTAAAAGAGGCTCTATTGCTAAAACATAGAGCATACCAGATAAGGCGCATCTTTGTCTAACACCTCCGAAAACCTTAAAAGGAGCACATAAGTCACCATTAACTTTCAATATAATCACTGTACAAAACCATTTTCATAGAAATATATTTCTATATATTTCTATATATTTCTATATAAATATAGTGACACCAGACCAAAATCTAAGTTGAGACTCTTGCCAATGTCCAATACAACCCTAATAAAGATATGTTATCAAAAATTCGTCTACCAAGTACACAATAAGTCTGTTCAGGATGGCTTACTTGGTCCAATACTTCTCCCAATCCTATTAGGCAGAATATGTATGTATGTATGTATGTATGTATATGTGTGTGTGTATGTGTGTGTGTGTGATATATATATATATATATATATATATATATATATGTATATATGTATATATATATGTATGTATATATATATATATGTATGTATATATATATATATATATATGTATGTATGTATGTATATATGTATATGTATGTATGTATATATAGTACCTCCAGTAGATCTGGACCCAACTCTGACCACAAAGATTTGTGGAAGTTTACTGGTAGCCAATCTACTCCAGGTGCTTTTGCCACACTCCATACTTTGGAGAGCTCTTTCCAACTCCTCCAGAGTTAAAGCTTTACTGAGTTCAGCATTAGCTTCTCTGGATAGCTGAGGTAAATTCCCAAGGAAGACATTGCCAGCAGTTTGTTCA
The DNA here is from genome assembly GCA_024331685.1 of Stegophilus panzeri. NCBI lineage: Eukaryota > Metazoa > Chordata > Actinopteri > Siluriformes > Trichomycteridae > Stegophilus > Stegophilus panzeri. The sequence goes on from JANDJT010000050.1 coordinate 12,101,479, forward strand.
TGCGTGAGTTCAATTTTGTACAGTTCTTCATAAAAACTTACTTTCTCTTCTTCGAATGCCAGAGGGATCTGACAACAAGACTCCAGCATCTGAGCGTGAGGCATGAATAAACCTTTGCCCATTTTTCTTCTCTGAATCAAAGAAATATGTTGAGGGCGCATCCATCAATTCTACGCTCTGAAAGCGAGACCTGACCAGAGCTCCTTGTGTGACTGTGTCTAGCAGTTCAGCTAATAAGTTTTTCTTTTTATTGAACGTTTCAAAATTTGTCAGCTTTCCTATACTATCAGCAAGCCCCTGAAGTTCTACTAATTCTTTCTGTATTGTTTTCATTGAACAGGTTATGTCTCTTGTGACGTTGCTAGTATATTGTTGGCACAACTGTTTAATCTGTGCTTTTGCACCGTCCCACGACTGCTGTAAAAACTGGAAAGAAGATTTTGTAGTTCTAAAATTATTCAAAATTCTTTAAAAATATCTTTAAAATGATTGTCACGTAATAGATTGTTATTAAAATGCAAGTAGGCACTTTTTGGCTTTGTGGAGCTGAAAGACAACGCACTGAATCAAACTACGATCAGAAAAGCTCACTGGAACAACTGAACAGCTTCCAAAAAAAAAACTAAGCTGGTGTTTGAAGCAATAAAATCTATCCAACCTTGCTAACGAAATTAAGTTTTCATAAGCATGAGCCCATGTATATTGCCTTTGGCTGCATTGAAAATTTCTCCAAACATCAACAATCTCATGTGATTTCAATAATTGAGTGAGTCATTTTCCTGAAGGTATGTGCGGTTCAACATGATTTCTATCGAGGATGTCCTCCTTGCGAATGAAATCCCCACCTGAAAATAGTCAATCCTGGGATTACAATTACATAAAACATTACTCAGAGTGTCTAGAAAAATCTTTTCAAATCTTTTAAACTGAGCTATAACTTTAAAAGTCTCCCTTTTATAATCTCCTCTACCTGATAAGAACAGGAAATAAAATTCTTAGAAAATAAACTAGCAGCTCCACCACTGGTTGAGGTCAAGTGACAGATACACCATTAAACTCTCTTGACCAATCAGAAGTAGTTAATATATCACTGTGTGTTTCTTGAGCAAACACAACGTCAGTTCCTTCTGTTTAATCATCTCAAATAATTGAAATATTTTCCTAATCTCTCTATCCCCATTCACGTTTAGAGAAGCGACAAAAATTTATCCCATGAATGAGAAAAGAAAATACCATAACAGGCACTGCCAAAGGAAAAAACAAACTCAAAAGAGAAGTGATATTTAGGCATTAACATTACTAACACTGAGCCCTGATTGGGCATTAAAGTGCACCTATTATGGTTTTTCAAATATTACCTTTCATGTAGTGTGTTATAGAGCTGTTTTGTGAATGTAAAAACGTCTGCAAAGTTTCAAAATCAAAGCGCACAACAGACGGAGTTATTGACTCCCAAAAGAAGGAACTGATTCTGAAACGAGTCGTTAGTAATTCCAGACTTACTTCCTGTACTAACCTATGCAGGTCTGTAAGAAAAAACCCCACCTCTGGTCTTCATTGGCTGCTCGTGAACAGACGGAGCTGAAACTCGTTATGGTAGTGGGCGTTTCCTTTTTGAAACACGGTAGACAGCGGTAGACCAATCACAACAGACTGGGACATCTGACCAATCGGAGCAGAGTATGCTCTCTGAAAGGAGTTGTTTAGAACGAGTTAGTAAAACCTCCATCACTCCTAAAAGACTTTGCTTTTTCAATAAATTGCACCACATCGGAGAAATATTCTTATTCTTCAACTCGAACATTTCTTGCATTTATTGTTACTTTAAGAAAGGACTTTATATCCTCCCGGGGTAAACCCAGCTAGGAAATCCGCTCTGAGGTAACCTACATAATGATAAAGATAATGAGTCTTTATTGATCACATACAGTACAGTGTAATTCTTTGCTTTGCATAACCCAGCATGTCAGGAAGCTGGGGTCAGAGTGCAGGGTCAGCCATGATACAGAGCCCCTGGAGCTGAGGGTTAAGGGCCTTGCTCAGGGGCCCAACAGTGGCAGCATGGCAGTGCTGGGGCTTGAACCCCCGACCTTCTGATCAGTAACCCAGAGCCTTAACCGCCAAGCGACCACTGCCCCATGAAACGCTACATTCAGAGAAATCACTTTCACTCTCGGTATAAGTCTCTACTCAAGTCACAATTATCAAACAGTTTTTGCCCGTTTGCCAATATGTTGTTGCTTTAGTCTTAAACGCACACTCATCTGAATCCATCAAAGAGCACTGATTGTGGGCGGCTGTGGCTCAGGTATATAGAGTGGTAGCACGGGTGGTCCACTAATCGTAGTGTACATTTATATTTACATTTATTCATTTAGCAGACGCTTTTATCCAAAGCGATTTACAAATGAGAAAATACAAGCAAAGCAAAGTGTAGGTGGTTCAATTCCTGGCCCACATGACTCCACATACCGAAGTGTCCTTGGGCAAGACACTGACCCCCAAGTTGCTCCTGATGGCAAGTTAGTGCCTTGCATGACAGCTCTGCTACCATTGGTGTGTGTGAATCGGTGAATGAGAACCGCTAAGGTTAAAAAAGCGCTATGTAAATGCAGACCATTTACCATAGATTCTGCTCTGTATTGGCTTGAATGAAGTTGCTCGACACCTGCAGCAAGGCCATCACTGTTCGCAGCTCATTCACTTGACCCGCTGACTGAACACTCACTACAGATGCTTTATCTTTCTCCGCCAAAGCGTCAGCAACACTCTCCCCTTCAGTAGGCTTATCTGTCGGCATTACTTCTGTTATTCTTTCAGCATCTGTTATTGGTACCGGTTTTTGAGCCGAACTTGTTCCAGGCACCTCCACGACAGTAGGCAAAGCAGCGGTAGCATTCTGCATCTCTTCATCAAGTGCATCATCATTTTTCTCACCGTCAGCCGGCAGATGACTTTTCTCAGGCTTATTCAGTTTGGCTGGACAAGCGCAGATAAGATGCCCTGTTTCACCACAACCGAAACATCTCATACCATTTGTTGTGGCAAAAATGACACTTAAACTTGTCATGACGAAAATTTAAAGACCGATCCAAGTCATCCAGGTTCTCTTGTAGAATCGTATAGACATATCGCCTAAGTGACACAACATGCTTCAAAAGCGGGGACTTGCACCCAGTTGGAATCATCTTAATCAAAGAAACTAATTTGCCATATAGAGCATTCTGCTCAGAAGTTCATTTGAAATGAAAGGTGGCACGTTAGATAGAGTCACTTTTTTCGAAGGAGCAGAAAGCAGGGGCACCGGCGTAAAAATGCCATTAACCACTATCCCACTTTCTACCAGCGGGTTCGCCAAATCAATTGTCTTCACCAACACAACACTGACGCTGTTCAAACAAGACCTGGACAGAACGTCTTCAGGCCCAATCACTTCTACAGCCAGGCCACGTTCTTCTCTACTATTTTCGCACTGTGTCAAAAAAAAAAAAAAAAAAAACTCTAACTGCCCGCGGCAGCCATGCTCCCAGGACAAAATCGGGACGCCCTGGTATATAATACACCTCCTCGCCCTCCTAACTAATTTCACAAAACTGCTGAATTAAAACCACCGAGAAACGAATACAAAAAAATTATAGAAAATGTAGAACACTCGCATCTGACACACAGGCCAAACGCTCACACTCAAAACTCCGCCCACTCACTCAGCACATGCGCACACACAGAGAGAGAGAGAGAGAGAGAGAGAGTGTGTGTGTGTGTGTGCACAGGGGAAGGCAGACACAGCTCAGCTGAGTTGTATAAGGACTCATAATTCAGTTATAATTCTTTAACTATCAATCAGTATGTTGGGATTTATTTGTAACTGCGTTATTGCCACGTTCTGACTTCTGTTTCAAATGGGAGGCAAAGAAATTGGGTTCCATGTGTGCAAAATGTGAACAGACTAATAAGAGGCAGGACATAGAATATCAAAATTGAATATATTAAGCAGAGTGGAACCGATTGAAGAGAAGAGAAGTAGAGGCAAATATGAAGCAAAATAATTTGTTGTAATGCGACAAAAATAAAATAGTTCCTCCACTATGGTTTACCCCTCTCTCTCTCTCTCTCTCTCTCTCTCTCTCCCCCCCCCCCCCCCTCCTTTCCCCCCCCCTCTCTCTCCCCATCTCCCCCTCTCTCCCCCTCTCTCTCTCTCTCTCTCTCTCTCTCTCTCTCTCCCTTCCCCCCACCACCTCTCTCTCCCCCCTCCCACCTCTCTATCTCTCTCGATTACTCAACTGCTTTTTTTGTCCACTGGGGTCAGTACGCCTGTGCACCTGGTCATGCGTTAGGTTAGCGTGTGTGGGCGTGTGCGGGTGTGTAAAGGAGGAATCACCAGCTGGAGGTCAGAGATGAGCTCAGACCAAGCAGACCACCGGATTATCTGTCACCATATGGCTCTTCAGCTCTCCTTATAGGGGGAGGGACGGGCCGATTGCTGAAATAACTCCTGCTTTACGTCCGCTCCTCAGTGTGGAGGAAGAAAGCGTTCCTGCTTTGATGCACTGACCCCGCCTACATTTATGCACTGATTAGCATTGGCACGCTGGAGTCTTGTGTGTGTGTGTGTGTGGGGGGGGGGGGGGGGGGGGGGGGG
>JANDJT010000050.1:12123944-12138083 GCA_024331685.1 Stegophilus panzeri
GCGTGTTTGATGGGTAAAGAGGGCATGTGTAACAAACACACTTTGTCACAAGCATTCAGTGCTCTCTTGGCTGTTTTGGGTGTGTTGAGAATGGTGTGTGTGGTCAGTTAGGTTGGAATGGGAGCGAGTGGTCACTCCCCACATCCCAGTGTCGAGTCTAATTGGGGGAAAAAAACAAAAAAAAAACTCCACGATCTTCTCCCTCATGATCTCAAGCTTCATGTGGCAAACTGATTGTCTCTACAGGGCCAAAGAGGATAATGAAAGACAATGAGACAGGAAGAGGGAAAGATAAGAACAAAGGAGCATGTGACACTGGCCTGCCCTCTTGCACACAAACAGACACACAGATACAAAATGGTGCGCATACCGGTACCGCGTTTATTATCTGCCGATGCACTGATTGTTAAGGGACATGACTCACCAACCCCATGTTGAAGAAATAGCGCCAACCAGTTAGCACTTGATTGGCTCCTGTCACCTCACATCTTCTAGGAGCACATTCCAAAGAACACAGTCGATGGCCGGAATACATTCTGTGTGCATGTGTGTGTGCGTGTGTGTGTGCGTGTGTGTGTGTGTGTGTGCGTGTGTGTGTGTGTGTGTGTGTGTGTGTGTGAGAAGACAAATAAATAGCCATACCAGGAGATGGCAGTATCCATAACCAAAATAAAGAAACTAGAAAAAAAAAAGAAAGAAAAAGAAAAACTCCTGCACTACTTACTACTTATAATGCTCTATATAGTGGCATACAATTACTTCTCATGTGAGGGTCTTACAGCTTCACATTTCCTAATGGCAGAAGTCACATATGATCTATCTGATCTGTCTCTGATTAACTGCCAGTCTTGTTTTGGGGTCACAGTACAATTGAGCCATCCTTATATTTGTAGCACACTTCCTAGTGACTGTTTCATTTTTAACGCTCCACTTTTAAGCGGCACGATGTGGAGTGAAGTCAGTGTGTCTGAGCAAAAGCAGGTTTCATCAGTCGCGTTTCTCAGAGTCTTGGTCCTTCTGTGCCCAAGACTTGTTATAGCTGTCTTCTCCTCTCCCATGCATTCTCTGAATTATGACTAAAGCGTGAAAGTCATGGCCTGTGCGTTCCTTTCTCTCTTTCTTCGCTCCTGAAGCTCACACAGCTGCTGTATGCCTCACCCTGCAGTACGGAATATGGCTCGTTCCATCTAGGGATTCAAAGGCGTAAGGAATTTGAACTGTTGTGCTTCCTTGCTGCTGTCTTCTAGGTCCTCAGCTTCTCTTTCTCTGTTGTAGACCAGCCGTGCCCCAAGTATTCCTTGCACGTTTCCTAACACAGATTGAATGAGAAAAAACTGCCAGTTATATGATGACAGCAGTATGTCAACACTTTATCAACACATGGTGCGTTTCAGGTGTTCAGGGGTATTATGTCGTAACATTTGTTATTTTATTTACTAGAAGTAACGTGATGGATTCCCAGCAGTTGAGCAGCAGCCATAATAGTGAGCTGGAAAAATCATGCTATGCCGGGTACCTTGTGACTGACTGATGCCGACTGCTACTGACAGTCCCCTTAGCCGTGTAAGTCAAGCAACAAGCCATTTGGCCAAAATATTTGCGTGAAAAGATATTTCTATAAATTTAAACATTTACTTGGCTTAGTGGTTAACATGTTTGCCTCGTACCTCCAAGGTTGGGGTTTCAATTCCAACTCCGCCCCCTGCTTCGGGGGCTTCCTCGGGGTACTCCGGTTTCCTCCCCCAGCCCAAAGATATGCGTTGTAGGCTGATTGGATCGATCTCTAAATTGTCCATAGTGTGTGATTGTGCCCTGCGATGGGTTGGCACCCTGTCTAGGGCGTCCCATGCCTTGTACCCCAAGTCCACTGGGATAGGCTCCAGGCTCCCCGCAACCCTGTTTAGGATAAGTGGTACAGAAACTGGATGGATGGATGGATGGATGTTTTTACCTTTGAATGTATAAAGAATTTGGATTTGACAAGCGTAGTACAGTGTGATGTGTGCATATATGCAAACTGAACAGGTGAAGACAGCCAACAACATCTTTTTCGAACTGCTGCTCAGACTGTGTCACAGGGCAGCGTACAGGGCACACTCCGAGGAAAACACTATTTGCCCTCTCCCTCAAACATGAGTTCATAGATGCCTGTGATTGGTTAGTGTCACTGTGATTGACAGCGGAGAGAGTATGCCATCCCTCCCACTCAGAGATCATGGCTAATTTTGGTCCCAAACACGAATGATTGTGACAAACAGAATTGTGTTTTGGGGTTTTTTTGCAGTTAATCGAATTCCATCCATTGTTTGCATGTTTGCTCATGGCTGAGCATAACCCGAGCCACACCACCTTATTTTATGTATTTTCTTAGTTTTTCTTTCTAAAAAGCTATAGCTAATGTCCCCCGCTGTCACTTTTTAGTGCAGTTGCTGTTTTTTGTTTGTTTGTTTGTTCTCTGTTACACTCACAGCCCCTTAAAACCAACTCTGCAACTCTTTCACTACAGAAGACATGCAGATGTACAGAAAGTTGCACAGTTTTGCTGGTAAAGTTTCCTAACACTGGATCTTCATAACACGTTCATAAGCTTTGCTTACATCATCTCTAAGCGATACAGGAGGATTTGAAAGCATGCGGTTGGCCAGCTTCACGTGTCTCAGGCCCAGTTTACACTAGTGCGTATTCGTTTGAAAGCGGCGTTTTAAAATGAAAACTATCCTCGTCCACCTTGGTGTTTTTGCTGTGTATCAGAAATGATCCTCGTCCACACTACACGGCCGAACACGCATGTCACATGACCATTCATGCACACTGGGCATGTGCATACAAGTGTAAACAGGAAGTTGGTTGCTAGTCCAAACCGGGGTTCCATGTAGGGCTTACGCCGCTTGAAATGAGATTTGTTGCCAATTGCTCTAATCATAGCTCACCTCTTGCACATGTAGGCAGTTGTAGTATTATAAAATACAGAATTTAACTGCACAATGGCTGCTAAGAATGACAACAAAGCCAACAAGGCTTGCAGTTCAGTCTCCGTGCTGTTGTGTATATGATCAAGGTAGCGTAATGGTCATGTGGTAGGGGCTTGACGAATCAGGGAAGGATACACAATGATCCAGAAGACCCAATTAGGGGGCGAATGTGGGTGAAGCCACGCCTTCATTTTCAGAAGTCTGAGTTTTGGTCTGTTTACACTGAAACGCGAGCCCGGAGTTTTCAAACTAAAACTGGGTCTTCTGTGCTTCCAAAAGTGTCCGTTTTCAATGGTTGAAAGCGCTGGAGTAGTGTAAACAGGGCCTCAGAGGAAGCATTTACCTGGGTGGTAGGTGTTGTATGATTGGGTGTCACAAAAAGCCTCTAAAATCTCTAAACTCATACAGAGTTTGACGACAGCCTTTTGAAGATTCTGCAGCATCGTTACTTCAAATATTTATGCACTTTTTCTGAATGTAGGCTAAGTGTTTGATGGTGGTTCTTTTCCATTTCGTTCTTTTCCATTTAGTATGCAGTACACAGACACCTTAATGCACTCTAATTCATTTGAGCTATTCTAATACAGCAGGAAAACCACCTTTCATCCCATCACTGTCGCCTTCCTTCTAGATAGCTGTCTTATCCTTTTTTTAATCAAACAATTTTTAAGAACATTGAGGCCAACCTTTTGCATAAATAATGTTATAATTAATGCATATACATAAAAGGTATTATGTTTATCCTTCAAACACAAGAGCTCTGATGATGTGAATATGGCTAATCGCCTCTACTGTTAATCTTCCTTAATCCCCGACTCCGAGAATCGCCTCGTCTTCTCCGATTTCCTGTCAGAATCTAATTCCTGTACATAACACACGTCGTCTTTTCCGCGCTTCCTCAGTCGAAAGCCTTTTAAATCCCGTTTCGAGGCAAGCGTGTGTTCGTGCTCAAATATTTCCACATGTAGAAGTGTTTGCTTCAGTGTGCGTTATTAAATCCAAGTTCTATTGACTTGTAACTGTGTTCCCCAGGCGGTTTTCTGGACTGTCTTGTGTACTAGGTTTGTGTCTGCTTTGTTTCTAAGACACGCTTCACAAGTGTAGCCGCGAGGCCGTAAATGCATTAATTCTCTTGTTGGTCCTAAATTTGAACAACCGGAGCTCTGTCTCTCTGTGTGTGTGTGTGTGTGTGTGTGTGTGTGTGTGTGTGTGCGTGAACATATCAGCATTAGTATTGTTTTCTCAACAATAACCCCCCATCAGTCATAAACCATCTGATGACTGAGTCTCTCCAGTGTGACTGCTCTGCTGCTATTTCCTGTTTACGCCAGGGAAAGGCACCCTTTGAACTTTCCAGCAGGCAATCCCACAGGGCTGCGCGATCACTCCATATTTTCCTCAGAATCCCACTGATCCGCAGCCATGCAAACAACATGCTCGGCACACACCGCAGTCAGCAAAGCATATGCTCTCGGCTGGTTGTATTTGAGGCAGCCTTTCTCTTTTTCCATGCGAGCTTCCTCTGCCATATGTGTGTGTGTGTGTGTGTGTGTGTGTGTGTGTGTGTGTGTGTGTGTGGGGTGTGTGAATGGGTTACGGTGCGATTCTTATCACTCGGGAATCCACAGTAGCTTCGTGTAAATTAGGCAGCGTCTCACAGGCGCATTCAGTGCACGCCGAGGTCTCGTCTGCGACAACTGCGATACAGCGGGACAGTATGAGAGAGGGACGGATATGCAGTGTGGGAAAACGGAGAGAGAAAAGACATGACACCAACTCGTTCGCTGAGGACTTAAGTGTGGGTGTGTGAGAAACATCAGTATCCATTCCTAATTTCTCACATATTAAAAGAGCTCCTTTATCACGGAGAGAGAGAGAGCATGTTTCAGAGTTTTCCTGTCTTCCAGCTTTCGTTTACGGATTGTATTGTCCGTATTTACTCACCACTATGAAAAGATTGTTGACATTTGGAGCTGTGAGAGTGGAGGCACAAAGGGTGGGGACTGACCACGATTTGGAGAGAGAGAGAGAGAGAATGAGTGAGTGAGTGAGCAAGAGAGAGAGCCTCCACAAGCTACAAAGGACAAAATGGGCATTGTGTACAAGAAACATAGAGACACTTAAAGAAAGCGAGTGCGTTTGAGAGGGAGCGGTGTTCAGGCACGAAAGGCGAGGCCAAGTGATGGAGAAGAGAGACGGTATTTCCTGAAGTGTGTAAAAAAAAAAAAAAAAAGATGATAATATAAGATGACTGTTCAAGGTGAAGAGGAAGAAAGCTCTGGACAAAAGCCTCTTGAGGATTGAAGATGGTTCTCATGCATGCAACAGAGACAGGAGGGGGGTAGCAACCAAGGTCAAGTGTGTGTGTGTGTGTGTGTGTGTGTGTGTGTGTGTGTGTGTGTGTGTGTGTGTGTGAGAAATTTAGGACTCACATTTGCCCTACCGTAAAAAAAAAAAAAAAAACATAAAAAAAAAAACAGAGGAGGGCCTAAACTGGAGCCTGGCCTGGCCTCCCTCCCTTCCTCTTGCCTTCTCCTCCCTCCTTCTATGTGTGTGTGTGTGTGTGTAATTGAAGAGTGGCTTAGTGAGAGTGCGAATTAACACTGCACTATTTAAACAGTAGGAGCTCTGTCAGTTATAAATAGCCAGACGTGCACCACTTCTGACATTTTGGGATTTTTTTAATTCTTTCCCTCTTGTTATTCTTTCCACCGTTCCTCTCACACGCGCAGCGGGGTTCAACAAGGCTTTTACACCAACACAGAGCACCCCTGCAGCTCTCGCCTGTGCGGGTAAGTGTGTGTGCAAAGATATATATATATATATATATATATACACGTCCACACAGCTCTCTCCGTGAACGAGTGTGTGTACGCGCATAACGCACTTCAGAGCTGTAACAAGTGGTGGTGACAGCTTCATCATGCACTTCAGTGTAATCATGTAACTCAATGTTCACTGTGTGCTGCATTCTCACCTGTTGCATTGTTGTTGTTGTTAGTGTCGTTGTCAGGGAAGTTTCATGTCACTTAATATTATCGGTTAAGTCAATTTTTTTCCCTCCAATATTACCGTTCTTAAGGTTTTAAACGATCACCGATCACTGACTTATAGATTGTTTCAGGTGTTGTGTATGTGTGTATAGTGGGCTGTTCAGAGTAAAGTGTAGGTGGGTGTGTGGTCTTTATAGAGGTGTGTGTGTGTGTGTGTGTGTGTGTGTGTATATGTTGGTGATGGTGGTGTAGTACTGGGGGAAGGAAACTGTTAAAACTGGAATAGAGGAGATTATCACGTGCGCACACACACACACCACACGTATACACACGTGCAGAAAACACACACTGATACAGCGCTCACTATACTGAAACAGAACTCTGTTACCTTCAACTCTACGTTACGCAACACACATCCACATGAAAAGTACACAAGGCTAGGCAGGCAAAGGACACGTGCAAAAGACACACATACACACACAGTAGTAATCATAGTTTGTATTGTTTTATTAGATGTAGCTGCACTATCACAGTGTGTGTGTGTGTGTGTGTGTGTGTGTGTGTGTGTGATGTTGAGTTAAACGTGATTGTTGTACCAGTGTTGTTTTTTTGTTTTTTACACGTGTATGTGCGTGTGATGTTTTCATGTGTTATATGGGTGTGTGAGGGCATGTGTGTGTGTGTGTGTGCGTGTGTGCTGTGAAATGGTGATAATGCAGTATTATGTTTGAGGAACAATACTATAAGAGCCTGTTTTTCTCTTTAAGCCTCACCTTTCTCTGGAATGGTTGTATAAGGTGTGTGTTAGAGAGCAAGAGGTGAAGTACGACTGAGACGCACTCCGTCACAGGAGTACACTTTCTGTGTAAAAAAAAAAAAAAAAAAAACCATCCAATACATATGCCATATCTGTCTAACAAGCACAGTACAAGCTTCAGGAGTCGTAAATGTCCGAGCGGGAGAGAACACGTTACAGTATGGTCACGTGCCATGTTAAGAAGTAACGAGCTTGCCGCATGTCATATTTACGCCTGCCGTTTTACGGAAACATTCACCATCCCAGCTTCGGATGCTGATACGTCAGCAATCAGACTTCACTATATGAGCGTTTGTGATGTACAAAACACGTGAAAAACACGATGGGGAAAAGCACAAACTATACCTTATACTGTGTGTGAAAACTGTTCAATCTAATACTATGCTTTGCAGCTGATCATTTTCTACATTAAAGACATTGAATAACACATGACACTGTAATAATATGCCATAATATGTTATTATGTACACTAATACGCATAGAAGGCTAGTAGTGTACCTATAGACATCATACCAGAATATAGTCACACCCAGAGTTGTTTATTTATATTTTTCATCTCCCCTCCATCCATTTTTCCATGTAATAGAGCCTACACTGGTGTTTCCCAGCAGCAGTGTGATAGATGGAGAGAGAGGGAGAGAGAGGGAGAGAGAGAGGAATGTGTTTTAGACCCAGTGCCAGGACTGGCATTTCAGCCAAGCATTCCTCTGTGTTAGATACGGACAAGTTTGGATTAAGGCACATTTATTTAATAAGCATGAGATAGTGATGTGTGATACAACACAGCACAAAAGAAAGGCATTGATATTATTATCATGATTGAAGGATTGCATAGTTTAATGTAGTTAGTGCAATATGATCAGCTGTATCAGTGCACAGTTTTGACATGCAGTATAATAAGGAAAAACGTAGAAAGATCTGGACTCTGTGCTACACACAGAGTTGCCACTTTCATTTACATTGACATTTATTCATTTAGCAGAGGCTTTTATCCAAAGGGACTTACAAATGAGGAAAAACAAGCAAAGAGCTATATCAAGCGGAGAACAATACAAGTAGTGCTACCATACAAGATCTTTTAACTGAGTTCTAGAAGTAGAGGTGTAGGTGTAGAGGTGTAAGAGTAAGGTTTTTTTTTTTGGATAATGTGGTGTTGGCATTTTAGGGGTTAGTTACATGCTCACGGAAGAGGTGGGTCTTTAGCTGTTTTTTGACTATAGTGACAGATTCTGTGGTCTGGATTGAGGTTGGAAGTTCATTCCACCACTGAGGGACAGTTAGTGTGAAGGTTCTGGGAAGGGACCTTGAGACACGCTGAGTAGGCACGACTAAGCATCAGTCGTTAACTGATCGCAAATTGCGTGAGGGAACATAAGCCTTCAGGAGAGTGTTGAGGTAGGGGGGTGCTGTTCCAGACAAGGTCTTGTAGGTGAGCATCCAGGTCTTGAATTTGATACGGGCGGCTACAGGAAGCCAGTGGAAGGAGTTGAACAGAGGTGTAATGTGGCTTCTCTTGGGCAAGTTGAAGTGAGATGTGCTGCTGCATTCTGAATCATCTGGAGAGGTTTGATTGAGCTGGCTAGGAGGCCTGAGAGTAGTGCATTGCAAGAGTCCAGTTTTGAGATGACAAGAGCCTGGACTAGTAGTTGTGTAGCCTGTTCAGTGAGATAGGGTCTGATTCTCTTGATGTTGTACAGAATGAACCTATAGGACCGTGCAGTTGTTGATATGTGGTCTGTAAAGGTCAATCCATTATCAAAAATCACCCCAAGGTTCCTGGCTGTCCTGGTTGGCTTGTGTGGTTGAGCTGAGCTGAGCTGTACAGTGAGCTGTACTTTCTTAGGTACAGCTAGCTGAGAGCTATTTTCATTGGCCGTTTTGTCAACTAAACCTCCCATATACAGTTACGTTAGCCGTTGTGACAAAACAGCTTTACAGAAACATGTATGTAGATTTCGATGCCTATCGAGTGAACCAGAGACTATAAAGGGAAGGAAAAACTCAATGATTTGACATGAGGTGGAAACTTTAAGAGGAACCAGACTCAAAAAGGGAACTTATCCTCTTCTGGGCGATACCAGGTAGTGCTGTTATAAATCGTTACTGTGTACAGGTGTAGAAGCGTAAAGTTCAACAGTACTAAGCGTATGCTGAAAGGATTTTCAGTATGCGCTTGTGAATGAGTCCAGGGATCAGCACAGGACAGTCTTTATGAATACAGCAGCAGACTTGAACTAACAGGGTTGGGTTGGATTTCATGTTGTCTAATAATAGCTGTTTGCTCAATTAGTGTAGTGCATCAGAAATGTAATCTTATAACAGCATAGTTTTTCAACTGTGTGTGGGGGGTGTGTGATACCGAGTGTTTTTACGTTTCTGTCTTTCCGTGTATGTTTCAGAGAGCCAAATCCGAGATGGCAGCCTGCTCCAGGCTCCAAGGCGGCCATGTTGGTGAAAGTGAGCGGCAGTGGCAGGAACCAGCACATCACCCCTGCTAGCCCCCGCCCCGTTCTTCATTTGAACCTGTCCGGCAGCAACACCCCTTCTCCTAACCCCACATACCCCGACAGGACTGCCTCCTTCGGCAAGATGGACCCCAAACAGTCCTGTCATCTCCTCAAGAAGGCCGACAGTGGCAACTTCAGCTTGGTGATGCCCAGCTCTGGTGCCCCTTCATCTACAAATGTTCTCCGCCCTTCTTCCCCTCAGTACGCAGCCACGCCCCCTTTGCCAATCTACGATGAGCCTCCAGCTTCGGATCCACCCATTTACGATGAACCACCAGCTGACATGGAGGTGGAAGGGGCCGACTACTTGACCCACGACCCCTATAGACCGACGCACAGCATGCCGCGATTGGCTCCACCCCCTAAACTTCTCCAGTTCCCCCAAGCCAAGCACAAGCGTCATCCCTCGGCTGGGGAGTACAGTGCGGCTGGGCGCGAATGCATCAAGCACATGGTGAATGTGGACCTCCAGCCAGGAGAGAGCCCAAAAGAGGAGCTTTCCGTGGAGAAGAAGCATCCATGGCACAGTCGTCAGAGCAGCCTGGCATCTCAGGAGTACCCACCACCCTCCACTGTCACTTACCAGGACTCGGGCTACTCGACGGGGCCCTCGCCGAGTCTGCGCCGGAAGAACCGCAGAAGGGCAGTGCCAGGGCATGGGGCGGGAAGTGGCAACGAGCTCAGTGACAAGCTAATGGCTGAGATGAAGGTGGCTTTGATGAGCTCAGAAGGTTCACTGAAGAGCAAGACACTGCCTGGACCAATTTCAGGCTCAGGCGAGGATGCATTGGGCAGTGAGCGTTCCCTGTACAGCAGACACGGAGATGCAGCGCTGACGTCAACCGAGGGGTTAGCAGGGGGGCAGAAGAGGACATACGAGAGGGTGGACTCATTGGAGAAGAGTGAAGCATCTCACAATAGCCTGTCCTCTCCAGAGCCACCTGCATCACCCTCACAGGTAGGATGTTAAAGTGTGCGGATGCATGAACATGTACTCTGTTTTAATACATTTACATGGTTTCCACGATGCCTTTTAACAGCTTAGAACTCAGTGGGATATAATCATTTCTCTTGCACCTTCTTATCACTGCATTTTTTTCTTTCACAATATGATATGTTTACACTAATTTAAAGAAATGCTCCAGTGATTTCTATATGGATAGTAGTGTCTGTGTATTTACCATGGACGTACATTTTGGCATGTTTGCTTGTACTGAGAAACGCACAGCAAGCCTGTTTATTGGAAAGTCACTTATAATAGAAGTCGAAGGTGACTTTCAGTTGGTGAATTCCACCAATAAACATTTATGTGGCGTACATATTTTCATACAACGCTTTAATGAATTCCCCTGGCAAAAAGTCATTGAAAATCTATCTCTGAATGACTATCATTCATCATTTGAGAGACCGTTTTCAGATTTCAATTGTGGTTATGCATTACCAGTGTAGTTGAGACTGATCCCATATGGCCGCTAGAAATGATGGATACCAGATTGACTTTTTCTTGAATTGCTCCAGTGTTATAAACTTTATAAGAACAGATTATTGCATGCCATCCAAAGACATGTTATTTGGTTGTAGATTCTCAGTGCCAATTCTTACCTCTGATAATTGCTGCAGGTATGGTGGCTAGAGATTACAATGAAAAATGCTGGATTATTCCTTTAATGTTCTAGCTTTCACTCCTTCTGTCTGTCCTGCCTTTTCTTTTGCCTCAGTCTGCATTGTAGTCACGGTGTTTCTCAGTTAGTTTGCTGGAATGGAAAAGCAAAACAACAGTCTACATCCGGTCTCTGTGGAAACAATACAGTAGTGAGGGACTAAGAGCTTCCCGTCTCAGAGGGAGCAAGTGTTCCATTCCAGAACAAGCGTCTGTGTGTGTGTGTGTGTGTGTGTGTGTGTGTATGTGTGTGTGTGTGTGTGTGTGTGTCTGTCTGCAAGGATAGGAATATCTGACAGTTTGTGGGGACATTTGGCTGATTCCCCACAAGGAAAATAGGAAAATTGCTACTTTTTTTTTTTTTTCTTTCTTTCGTTCTTTTTTTTCCTTTAGAAAAAAACGCACCTTTTATTAAAAAAAAAAAACTACAAGAGGTTTTGGCTACTGAGGTTAAGGTTAGTGTTAGATTTAGGTGTAGCATAGCATTTTTTTTTTTATCTTCATTAATAATTATGTCAATACAAGGTCCCCACTAGCATAGTAAAACCATGTGTGTGTGATTGTAGAGATTAAGATTTCATAGATTGCTTTTAGTGAAAGTGCTTCTTTCAGTCTAATTAGCAGTCACGAGGCACTGGCTTTTTGGTTATCTCTTCATTTCACTTGTATATATTGCTTTATAAAGAGAAGTGGAATGAGAGTGGTGCAGAACAAGAAAGAAAGATATAAAACCCGCACACAGCACAAATTGATGACGATGATGATTATAGATTATGTAGTAAAGAGAGAAGACCTTATCATTTAGGGAAGCAGAAAGAGAGAGAGAGATGAAGAGAATGAGAGCAGGAGCTGGATTGCTTTTTATTAATCAAATAAATATGGAGTGAATTGATTAGTTTCCATTAACAGAGAACCCTAACTATTTTGTTCCCCTTATACCACAGCACTATATATATAAATAAATATGTATAATTAATGATACATTGCACATTTTATTCATTTCATTTTTAGGTGTGTTTAATGTCAGGTTAGTTCCTGTTGTTACTTATAACAACTTTAACAGTAATAAGATACCTATAATAAGGTAATAATACACCTTGTCCTGTTACTGAGAAACTACAGAAGTCTCTGTTCTGCAGACTTCCCCATATCAACAAGTACACACTTTGTAAATATGCTTATGTGAGCGTCCACCTGTGGCTCAGCTGTTACTATAGAAACAACACCGTATTAGAACAAGCGCATTAATATAAACCTTGCAGCCAGCACTGTTACAACAACCGAGCTGTAGTTATCGAAAATTCATTAACACCAATTAACCTCCACTAAATCAACTTCCTCCCTCGCTTTCATTTTCTCTGTTACCTCTGACATAGTAGGTGCGTTGGTCTGGTTCCAGAAGTATTTTTATTGCAAAAGTGAAAAGTGTAGAACAACATCCCCTCTAACAGTAGGAAAAGAACGAGTGCCACCTTCACCTACTGCAGTGCTTTTTGTTTGTAGACAATAGGGGTTTAGTGTGTGTGTGTGTGTGTGTGTGTGTGTGTGTCTGAAGATAAATCTGTAGTCGTTAATAACTCTTACAAGTTTTTGTGTTTAAATGTGTTTGAGACAGCTGAAACTAAAATTTGGATATAAACACTAAAACTAACAAAGAATGTAATTGCCAGATGTGATCAGGTTAAAGCGTGTTAAAGAAGCATAAGCCTTTATTTGAAATTCTTTTCTTCGCATATACCAGCTTGTTCGGAAGCTGCAGTTAGAGCACAGGGAGAGTCATGATACAGCATTCCTGGAGCAGAGAGAGTTAAGGGCCTTGCTCGAGGGCCCAACAGTGACAGCATGGGCAGTGCTAGGGCTGGAGCCCCTTACCTTCTGATCAGTAACCAAACTGCTGGTCAGTGCACAATGACGGCGGTAATGCACTTTACTCAAAGCTGGCAATGGCCTTTGTGCCCTCAGACACGCTGTGCTTGGCCAGCTCGCCAGGAAGCAAAAGGCACACAACAGTCTGGATCTCCCTGGAGGTGATGCTGGAGTGATTGTTGTAGTGAGTCAGGCGAGAGGACTCGCAGCGATACGCTCTATGCCCATGGGCTTAGATGAGATGCCGGTGTCGGGGTGCATCTGTATCAGGACCATGTACACGTAGCTCTCATTCCTGGACTGGAGAAAGTCTTGGCTCCTTTGCCGGCCATCTGGTCACGGCTTTCATGGATCCCTTCTTAGACGCGACCTTGGTCGGGTCAGACAAGGTGCTACCACTCGAGTAAACTGCGAGAGAATGACCACTACTATCCATAATCCCCTCTGAGGAAAGTCTGCTACATTGAGGAAAAGCAGACAAACTGACAAAAGTAGCTGAAGCTAGCACCACATTATCGGATACACATTAGAGCATGCGTGCTGGCGAACTCAGCCGTCTGACGTCGGAATTAAAGAGGTTTTTAGTTTGTGCTTAATTTATTTTTAAACTGAATGTGATAATTCACTGTTAGTTTGCAGAGTTTGCAGTTTGATCAAAAATCTTGCAGAAAGCGAATTACTGCTTCAGCTATCAAAGTATCACCCAGTATTTAGCGATTTCAAATATAAGCACAAACTTTAAAAAAAAAAAATGTCTTAAAAACCTCACGCTGTTATTGCTTGTTCTTACTTTGCACTATAAGCACCGCCATGTTGAAGTGACACAGAATCGCAACTCTGAGACGTTGGATTTGTGAGTTTTAACGGTTTTCAGACAGTCTGAAAATTTCCAGTTCCCATTTGGTCATGAACGCAGTGTGAAGTCTCTCTGTCCTTTTTTGTTTGTTTGTTTTTTGGTGGGGTTTTTTTTGTTTGTTTTTTTTTCCCCAAATTAGGTCTTTAATGGTTAGGTTGGTTCAGTGGTTCAATATTTGAATGATTTCGTCCATATCCACGAAGTTCCACCCCCAGGATCTACAGTGGCCCTTAGAGCATAGTGTCTATAAAGTGACTGACAGGAAGCCCAACCAAACATAAACAAGTGTTCCACACTGGCAGTCAGTTTTCCAAATCTGTTTACCTCAGTGTCTTGATACAGTTTTACTAAGGGCACAGCTTAATGCATTGTTTTTTATCAAGTTCTACATATCCTCCATTGTTATTTAATAAAATTCCATTGCACCTTTAATAAAATAGGATATTTAGATATATTTCTATTTTATAT
>JANDJT010000050.1:12145228-12171222 GCA_024331685.1 Stegophilus panzeri
AAGACCCTGACACTGAGCTGCAGCACGGTGGCCAAGACCATACAGCGGTTTAACAGGACAGGTTCCACTCAGAACAGATACTGTCTGTGTGTGTGTGTATATATCTGTACATATATATTCAGGCCAGGTTGACTTGAGAATAAAAATGTGAATTTTTATATCTTTTTTCATCAAACTACAAAAATACTCTTTTTAGTATATAGCCTTTTTTCCATGACCTTCAAAATTTAACTCAATTCCCACTGATACGCTGTAAGTTTTTTATTTTTATTTATTTATTTTATTTTTATTTTTTTATTAACTTAATTTAAAGTTGGTAAATTAAAGCAGTAAGCCACAGTAAACCCCTTCACACAAGATAACACACGCCCCCTTGTGGCTCATTGCTTCTGTAAAACGGCACCAAAATCAATATGATAAAAATCCAGTGTTATAATAAATAATTTCATGTAATATTATTTGCAATAACAAATAACAATTGCAATAACAATTCATCTGCCATGTAATGTTTTCTGTTAACAGGAAGCTTTGCTTGCAGAGTAACATCAGAACAATAGCTTTAGTGTAACAGTTTTATTGATTCAAACTCAGGCACAGTAATGCGCAAATACAGTCTTTGCACATAACAAGAATTTTAACGGTTTTGAACGCGACTAAGCTGAATTTAGAAGAAAAAAAACAAGCCAAACAATTGTCTGTAGACTGAACCAGATTGTGTTATCAAGTTTATAATATAATGCATATTTTCTGAATGGACTGTACTCACAAGCACGTGTTTGTCATCAGTGTGTCAGCTCATCCCTAACTCCTTGCTAGTAACCGGTTTGATGGGTGGGCATTAGATGGAAAGAAAGAGAGATCAAGAGAGAGTACTTTAGTGTAATTTATTGATCCCTGAGGGAAATTGTTTTGTTGCAGCAGTACAATAAACAACAGAAATGACAAGAACACAGACTTTGCGCAGAGAACACAAATGACCGTATTAGTGAGCACTGTGGGCTTCAGGAAGCCTGTAAATGTAAAAGTCCTGTGAAAGAGGAGCAGATTTCAGGGGTTCAGAATCGGGAGACAGTTCACTGAGAGGGGGTTCAGGTAGGGGTCTCTCACTGTGCCAGCCTGGAGGGCTGTTGTGTGGCAGCGGGTGGATGGGGCGGGGTCAGAGGGTTTCTGTGGAAAAAAAAGAAAAGAAAAAAAAAAGATGTTTCCCTTAATATGTTAAGCACTTCATTGGAAAACCGGGATTCTTTGCTTCTATGGGATTAAAGAAAAGCCATTACTGCAGTGACTATTGGTATGCAAAACAGTCCTTTGCTATCTCTCCTTTCTTTCTTCTCCCTCTTCATCTCCTCACTCACCTCCTCCCACTTTCTCTGGCCTGAAGTAGTGGTGTCAGTCGGTTATTCTTTGTTTTCCCGAGGCCACTAACACAAGCGGAGGAGGACCGAGAGAAACAAACTAAGACAGACAGAGAGAGAGGGAGAAGGAGCGAGACAGTGAAGGATATGTGTATCTGGGAAAACATGACTACTCCTTAATGTGAGGCACGAGTAAAGGAAGTTTTATTTTTTTTTTAATATGGATATGAGTGGAAGAATGAAAAAGAACTAGGAAAAGGAAGTTGATTTAAAAAGGTGAGGAATGGAGACACGAGGATAGCGTCACTTCGGGGGGGGTGTAGATGGATCAAACAGACACAGGCGCTTGTGAAAAGTCTGACCCATGTGCTGGACGTGTTTTCACTGCCCTGATAAGTCAAGAGCTACTGATGTAAAACACCAGCTGTAAAAGCTGCAGGTTTTTTTTCCTCCACTTTTTTTTTTTTTTGCTTGTAACCAGGCCAAACTAGCTCCGGTTACAAATTGTCTTTGCAGGCTGTAGGCATCTTAAGTGGCTTTGAATCATCCTGTGTGCACTGTAGGTGTGTGTCTGTGTTTGTGTATTCTAGCCTATAAAAAGCTGGCCATTTGTTTCTTCAGACCGACCAGAAGAGCTGTTTTGCCAGAGGTGTGAACTCAAAGTCCAGTAATGCTCAGACTCCTTAATTACTGCAATGGAAAACACTTTCTGTCCATTTTGTGTCTAGAAAAGTTCCTAGTCATTCTACATAATCTGTCCTTCTCATTTATCTCCTCACAACCTAACTCCCCCCCCCCCCCCCCACCCCCACACACACACACACACACACACACACACACACACACACACACACACACATACACCCAAGTAGACACTGATACGGCTGTTGTCTTTCTTTTGTTTTTCATAACAGGCCCTTGTTCAATTCACCATACATTCCCTTTTTATAACAAATGAAATGCTCCTGTGACTCCTTTTAGCCATTTTTACAGGCTGCAAACCTTAACATAAAGTTTACACAGTTGTTAATTTCAGCAAGAATTGTTTGTTTGTAGAATGTGGTTGTTTAGGTGAGGTCTTCACATCCCTTTTCCTCTGTTTCGTCTTCGTCTCGTCTTCTCTTCTTTACATGCTCTCTCTCTCAATTTCAAGTTCAGAGAACTTTATTGGCATGACTGTTTACATACAATATTACCAATGCATCAATATAGATCTGAAAGGAGTGTTAATAATAATAATAATAATAATAATAATAGAATAAAAAAGTAATAATTACTATTATTACTCGCTCTCTCTATTATTACTATTACTATTATTACTGTCTCTCTCTCCGTCTCCATGTATTTGAAACCCCATATTGTTGTTTCTGAGGTCCAGAGTCAGATGCCTCCTCACCGAACAGGACATGAGAAAACACGACTCTCACACACCATATTAAAACAGCTTGAACTCTAATCTGCCATTCTGTAGTCAGTGTGTCTTTAGTGGTGTATCTTTTCATTTTCGAACATGCACGCTAGCAGGGTCCATCGTACACACCGCAAAATACAGCTCATTTATTTTCAAACTACGGATCGTTAACTTTTAACCATTTATCTGTCAGAAATGTTCCAATTACAAAGTGAAGCGTTGTGGCTGTGAGAGTTATTTCACATCCATGCAACGTTACTCAGCTTCACAGCAGTGTTGTCATAGCGTCATAGCGCATCACTTGCCCCCGAACCCCAAATACTACACTAATGACAGAAGAATTTGTGTCTGTTTGACTTGCGTGTGTTTGATCTTGCGTGTATTTGTAGTGAGATCTGCCATATTGGTCTATTTTTCTTAGCTTCAGCTAAACTCTATTAAAACATGCTCAAGCTGGTTTTTATCTAAACCTTGCACACACATTAGTGTAACTAAAATATACACATACAAGTTCAGCTCCACACCATTCAGATTCCAGCTCCTCCAGTCCCTGAGCTGTGCAGATGTTTTAACACATTTTAAAACCTGCGCTACATAAGCTGGGTTCTGTTCTTACAGAAAACAATGACTCCACCGTTCACCCTTTGGGATGTTCAGCACAATTCCCTGCTTCATACATAGTGATGTTTCAGCAGTAAGCCCTGTCATTGATTAGTTATTCTGTTATTCATGTTCTCCACAGGTCTGCCAATCAGCACGTACGCCAAATACTGCTACCGCAAGCTGCAGAAAGTTGCTGTGACTGGGGGTAAAAAGGTAGGATTGGCATGCCTATTTATTTATCTCAGACCAGTTCATCTTGTGGCCTTACCAATAATGAAGCTAGACGGGCCTTCAGGCAAACAGAGCAGTTGATTGAAAGTTATCCACACACTTGAGGTAAACAGAGCTGGCTTGATGTTGATCTGAAAGGTCAGCGGTTTAAACGGGGTTTCCGGAGAGAACAACCACAGATTTATGGTGCTGCTGAAAGAAAAGAGGCTATAATGTGTTCAGGCTGGCCCGAGATTGTGGAAGTGTAACATAGTGTAGCAGTGTCTAAGTGCCTACATTTGTTAACAATCAGCCTTAAGAAATCTCCATGAGAGCCACTCAGCATGGGGAAAGCGGGTTACTGTAACCCCAGAGCTCCACATCGTGCACACTCACACACACACACACACACACACACACACACACACACACACACACACAGAGAAACATAGCAGTGAGAGATGCAGTAGCTGTGTCCCAGCTCCTTCACTGTCCTTTCTCCAGTCTCCACCCTGTAATCAGTGTCCCACCACTGTCTCCATTGTTTCTCACTGAGATGTTATATTTGGCAGCACACCACGCAGCTGGTCACTTCCTACTGGTCCATGATATGCAAATCTTTGTCCTTTGATTTTAGAAAGTCTAGAATCTTTAGAATAAGTGCTAACTAACTGATTAAAAAAAAAAAAAAGAAACACAACTTATCTATTTTTCCAATGCTAGCACTAATGATAGTAGCGGTCCATCATGTGACTAAAGTGCGTTACTGTCAACCTTATGTTATGTTTAATATTGCTGCTTGAAGGATTGAACATTGTGCGACCAATTTCCATGAGATGTTGGTTATATATAGATATATAGATGTTGGTTCAATGTTATATTAAATAGATATTTTATTAGGTTTTCAACTTGTCGATTTAATTTGTGACATTGGCTTCTGTATTCTGTGCTCATCCCGCAATATCTCTCTCTCTCTCTCTCTCTCTCTCTCTCTCTCTGTCTGTCTGTCTCTCTGAAGGGTCTGAGGAAACCTACCCTGGATGAGATTGATCACGGGAGGAACGCCATAGTGACGCCCTCACTGTTCGGAAGTGCTCTGGAGGAGATCATGGAGAGGCAGAGCCAGCTGTTCCCTCACAGGAAGCTGCCCTGGGTGCAGGTGCAGCTTTCTCAGTGTGTTCTGGCACTCGGTGGAGCCCAGACAGAGGGGATTTTCAGGTAAGATAGAGAAAGGTCACCTGCCATTTCCCATCCACCAGCCAGCTCTTCCACATCATCCACAACAACAACTACCAACCACATGAGAAGCCAGCTAGCCACAGATTCTTCGAACTGTTGCTCTCGTTGCATCACAGAGCAGCATAACACACTCGGAGGAAAGTGCTATCCGCCCTCTGACGCCGTGATTGACAGGGAAGAGAGAGTAATGCCATCCCTTCCACTCACAGAACACTGCCAGGTTTTTTCCCTGGGCTCCCAGTCATGGATGAATGTGGCATCATAGGGATTCGAACTCATATTCTCCCAACAATAAGGCACATACTTTTCTGTTTTAAGCATCCCTGAACATCGTATGGCAGCATAGGGCACGCCTTTAACTAATGATAGTGTGAGGTTTTTTATTTTGAAGAGACAGATTGATTTGGAGTTGGACTTTTTTGTCACAAGGGGTGAAAGGCGTAGATGGGAATGTAGGATTTCAGGTGTGGTCTTTCCTTCTAAAAGCATTTTCTCCATAACTCCATTATGCACAATTATCCACCTCATTTGCAGGTATTTCTAGCTTCCAAATAAGGTGCTATGTTACAGACATAGCAACATTTAATTTTCCACTCCTACACCATCTGAGGCAATGCAACACCAAACTCAAGCAGCCTGCATGCCTGCAAATTTGAGAACACATTTCTCACACATAACAGCTATTTGTCAGGTCATAACAGCTATTTTTTTTTCCATTTGTAGTGGATAAAAGTACAGATATGCTGCCATGAAAAAAAGGTAATTAGCTGCACAGCGCACAGTAATCAAGGATGAGGTTAAGATAGGGTGAGCGCATTTCTCAGGTTTTTACTAGAATTAAAACTAATAAGCTTGTTCAATTCTAAACTTAGCTGCAATAGGGTACAGGAACATATAATAACATGCAGTCATGTTCACAGTGCAGTCGTTTGAAACAAATAGTGAGAAATATACAGTAGGGATGAACCTACTGTGGGATTTTTGCGATACTGATAATAAAAACGCATGAAAAACCCTGCGTATGCCCCAAACTGGGAGGGGTGTCACTTTGAAAAACAGGCACAAACCACAGAAGCTTGAGGGAAGAAACGAGTTTGTAGTTTCTCCTCTGCAAATGTCTAGTCGAGTTAATTATACCAGCTAAACAAGTACGTGTCCTCTCCTCTGTCTACACACACAGCTCTCTGTAAAAGTGTTGTAAAGTCTTCACACATGCTCAAAGTTGTGAGAAATCCCCGCTCACTGGGTGGTCCCTATACGAGCTGTTTATCCAAACTGACCCCCATTTGTTTAACATTTGGCAAAAAGAGTAACAAAATCAAAAGCATTAATCATTTACACAGAATAGCTGTTGATTTGAGGCCAGCTGATATGTTTTCAAAAAACAGATAGTGCCTCAATACTTGTTCGCCACAACACACCACACAGCTAAACAGATGCAACAGCGCCAGCTTTATTCCGGGTTGTGATGGAGAGATGGGCACATGGATTATCTTTACACTGTGTTGATCAGACTGGGAGAGATAATGTGGGATCAATTTTTCCTTTCATATGCCAGCGAGTGCAGTACTGTGGGCATGTGGGGCTCAAAAAGACAAACACATTCTTTCCATCACGCTCTTTCCCTTTTTTAATCATCTTTTTAATGACGCCCGTCACCTATGTGCGTCCTGTCAGGAAATCTGTCCCTCACCATTTGTCATCTGCTATTTTTAATAACATTCAGATTGAAAGGGTTATTGGCTTCAAGGCCTCTGCGAATTATTAACGTTGCACTCTTTCCTGCTTGATCAACACACACACACACACTAAATCATTTCTCTTTTTATAAAATTTGACTGAAATGGATGAAAAGCATGTGCACGTTGAGCTATGTTGTTGTGTTCCGATTCGGATAAATATAGTGGATCGCTTTCTGTAAATAAAACATTTTGCCCCAGAGAACCCTTGTAGAATGAAAAACATTCCATAGACCCCTTCAGGACATGGTAAGTGCATGAACCATATCCACCTATTCAAATATCAGGCACATTATTCAATCATGTACCATCATGTCCATTCACTGGAGTCATACTACTGTGTAAAGTTATTGCCATTTTGGCTAATAGTTAATATAACCAGATGACGACAACTTTCCTAGTTATCCGTAGTGTTCTCCACCTCGACGATGATATGATCACAGACATGACTGGCTGTACATCTATAATCACAGGTGTATCATGACCACTACTTTGAGAGCCATGACTGTGAACATGGCAACGTCGTTTCTTGTCAGTTTTGTTTGATTAACTGAAATCTTGAAACAGAATAAAGACCATAACATTAACGGTGTCGTGGGGTGTGCGCACGACTCTATTAATGGTCGTTGTGTGTTTTAATGTTGCAGAGTCCCAGGAGACATAGATGAAGTGAATGCACTCAAATTACAGGTGGACCAGTGGAAAATTCCAGAAAACCTCTCGGACCCTAACGTCCCTGGTAAGGGCAACAACATCAAAGATGCCTGTGATCTAATGTAACCTGTCTCATATTCAGAGGGTATTATTTGATGACAGGTTGGAGTGATGGACAAGCCTGTGATATCTTTCTTTCTCTCTCTCTCTCTCTCTCTCTCTCTCTCTCTCTCTCTCTCTCTCTCTCAGCATCACTGTTAAAGCTGTGGTACAGGGAGTTGGAGGAGCCTGTGATTCCACAGAGTTTCTATATGCAGTGTATCAGTAACTATGAGGACACTGAGGCAGCCATCAGCGTAGTGCAAGCTTTACCCGAGCTTAACAGACTAGTACTGTGTTACTTCATCCATTTCTTACAGGTAACACACACACACACACACACACACACACACACACACATAAACATACACAGGCGTAAATAAAGAATACTTGTTTAAAAATAAATGTTTGCACTCATTGATATGGTGATTTATTCTCTGAGGAGACATTTTACATTTTGGGTTTTTACATTTATTTTTATTAACTTTAATAGAGAAAATAGAGGCTGTTAAGGGAACGACTATAAGGAACGCTGCTATAGTGTAAATGATAACAGTAACTACAATTGTTACAATTTGTTTTGGCGCTTTGATGTATTACACATTCAAACACAATAATTCATACATTCTGGCCAAATCGTGTGTGTGTGTGTGTGTGTGTGTGTGTGTGTGTGTGTATATATATATATAATGTAAAATACATATTTTTATTTTTATTTATTTATTTTTTTTTAGGCAAGTCTGCATTTAAGAAATCCTGAATGGAAAAACAGCTAAATATCACACACAAAGAAAAATGGGTTTAACATTTGTACTTCATTAAGAGAACACACAATAAATGATGACATGATGTCATAGTGAAGACTGTGTTCGGGTTTCTCAGTCATGTGTTGTGTTGTTGCTCCTCTTTAATGACACATTTGCTGATTTTCTGACCAATTTTGCTTAGAGTTTGTGGTGAAATTTGAATAGAAACTTAATTCATGACATTTTCCCCTCGCCCCCTCAGGTTTTCGCACAGCCGGTGAATGTAAGTAAGACTAAGATGGATGTAAACAATCTGGCCATGGTGATGGCGCCCAACTGCCTGCGCTGCCAGTCAGACGACCCGCGCGTCATATTTGAGAACACGCGCAAAGAAATGTCCTTTCTCCGCATCCTCATCGTGCATCTGGACACCAGCTTCATCAAGGACCTTGTGTGACCTTTAAGCTGTGACAGTGTACATCCCCGCTCATCCATGTGGTCATGCGTGTCTCTTTCTTTGCAGGATTTAGATCTATGGCATCGTTG
Organism: Stegophilus panzeri; assembly: GCA_024331685.1. Lineage (NCBI taxonomy): Eukaryota > Metazoa > Chordata > Actinopteri > Siluriformes > Trichomycteridae > Stegophilus > Stegophilus panzeri. The sequence goes on from JANDJT010000050.1 coordinate 12,153,831, forward strand.
CCTATTAACAATCATGCCACGTCAGCGCTTTATAACTCTGAGAACAAGAATAAAAACGACATGCTGATGTCTTGAGGGAAGGGACGAATAACCTTGTTTGCTTCTTAAACTCCTTAGCTAAAACCTCCAAATATGAATCACCAGCAATTGACTCACTGATTCACTGAATACCAGCATTCAACTGAGGTTTTCGGCCTGTTTGACCCGAATTGACTCGGAATCAGTTTGTGAGTGAATTGTCACCAGAAATGCAGATGCCACTGTAAAGACTGAATAAATCTGCAGCAGTCAGACTGTTAACATATGAAACCAAATGTGCAGGGATCTACGGCTCTTTGTATTATTACTAATAACTCTGTGCTTTCAATAAGTTGGGTTTGGACACTAGTTTTGGACAATTGTTATCTTCTCTCTCTCTCTCTCTCTCTCTCTCTCTCTCTCTCTCTCTCTCTCTCTCTCTCTCTGCTAGATTATCTGGGCAGTGATCCGCAGTTCCTCAGTGGATTTCTCTAATTTAATATGGTTTGAGTGTGTTGGGTATTTAATGGATACTAATGTCTATGCTACGGAGTGTATGAGCCTCTCTTTTGGTCTTAGATGGATCTGCAAACTCTTTTTAAAAAAAAAAAAAAAAAAAAAAAATCAGTCTCATGCTGTGTGCGTGTGTGTGATGGCTTTGTGAAAGGTCATCCTTCTGTAATCAAAAGCTCAAGGCATGGAAGGTGCTTCAAAACAATCTCTCCTTTATCTCATCTCCTTCTGAGAAACGATGCGTTTGATGTAGCGCATGCTATTTTTATGCATTACGCGTGTCAGGAGAAAGGCACGCAGGACCGTTCGCTGGACCGTTCCGCGCAGTCGAGATCGTACGGTTAGACACTATACAGTATTTAGCTCTGGAACTTCGGAGACCATTTACAGTAGTGATTAATGGCGACTGGACTTGTGTTGAAATAATTTCGTCGCTCATTCGTAGGCTCTCATCAGTTCTTAAACCCGCAAGATTAAAACATAACTCACACTCCGCAGATGACGTGGACGACCTCAAAACCTCACGGACATATTTTTACTTTGTTATTTTCCATAAGACGCGGCAATTTCATATCTCAGATGTGTGGGTAAGGACATAGCCGGGACCCAGGCTGTTGTATATTTAGCTCTGTGGTCAGACTTTGGGGTTTAGCACCCAGCATGGGAGCGTTTTGGCTCTTGATTTTGGAACAAGACTGTTTTTTGGTTTGTTTGTTTTTTTGACCACATGTGTCTGCACACACAGCACACCCTGATTTCTGTTTTTGTTAAAATGTAGGCCCCAAAATAAGATCAGGCAAAAACAGTCAGGCTTGATTAAATGCTTGTTAAAACCCCTTGCTGACATTTCCGTCTGGGTCCTGCTGCTCCACGCTTTACAGACCTCCCCAATCATTTTGTCCATGACTGGGACTCCTTGTGCCGTAGCAGATTGCACTTCAGTGCATTTCTTCTCATCGTCCCACGTCAATCAACGCAAAACAAGCAACCCGGTTGGAAAATACAGTAATCCAGCTGTTCTTGTAATCCCACTTCAGATTCATCATGAATCTTCTCACATGACTAAACAGCAGGTCCATGCCACTGACGTTTCTCTGTTCTTCTGTATATATGACTGTATGTCTCACATTATATGCTTACCTAATTTATCCCTTTTCAGTCAAACAATGAGGCTATACTTACTTTACATCTTTTCAGTCAGTTCAGAGTTCTGTCATACATTGTTGTTTTTTTTTTTGTTTGTTTGTTTTTGGTTTTTTTTAATATAATCCTTCTGATGATTGTGTTGAATAGTGAACAGAACTGTAGCAGAAATACAGCCACACATATCCCGTGTGCGTTGTTGACCTCCACTAAGCTCGTGTATTGCACTTACCCCTGTGTCCTCCCTCTCGCCGGCTCTCTGTGACCCTTGCGGGGACTAATGACCTCCGACTCGAATTGTAAATATTTTTTGTTGCCATGGCCTCTGATGGGCCAGCTAGAAAAAAAGATGGATGGCAAGTATTTCATTTCCATTGTTTCAGAATGAAAGAATAAAGTTTGTAAATTTGCAAACATTTGTAACATTTTTCTCAGTCGAACTCTATCCCTTTGCCAACGGTGTTGGATCAACTACTATTTAGGTTTTTCAGTTCTGTGTTTCAGCTAGGATTAAAGAGAATTATATTCATGCATACATATCCATTTTCTGTACTGCTTATCCTATACAGGTTCGCGCGGAGCCTGGAGTCTATCCCGGGGAACTCGGTGCAGAATGCGGGAGACGCGCTGCATGGAGTGCCAACCCATCTCAGGGCACAATCGCACACACACTCACACACTATGCACAATTTAGAAATGTCAAACGGCCTACAACGCATGTCTTTGGACTGGGGGAGGAAACCCCCGAAGCACGGGCAGAACCACATACGTATTATATAGAAATGTGTTTAGAAATGCACATGCACACTTCTTTTCTGCTGTGGACTTACAGTTCGAGTGGCATTTCCACATGAACACGTGTGGCAAACCACCAAGCTTTCTTCAGCACAGTGCAGAAGCATTCAGACAGGATAGCGTAACTGATATACATCAGCTGTTTATCCCCAGCTTGTGTCGATCTGTGGCTCCAATTAGTACAATCCTAGGGCACTTAGATGGATTAAAGATTAAGTACCAAATCTTCCAACTGCTAGCTCAATCACAGCTACTCCAGACATTAAATAATTTCACTGTGAACCAGGACCATTAGACTGTAATCATTCGTCCCATCAGATGAATACTTCTCTAAAAGCATGACTAATTTAGATAAACCCTTCTACTCATATAAAAGAGGGCAGGAATGAGATGATAACATGTTTGTGCATTTAACGGCAGCCAGGCAAACAATGCTAATATGAATAGTCAGCAGTCTACTGAATACAGCTCTGCTGTTTCTCTCAAATTGCAACATTAATCTCGGCCAAGTTCTTGTGTCTTTCAGTGCACATATTTTGTAATGCTGTGCACACTAAACAAAAACCTAAAACCCAACTCAAATTCTCCCTCGTCAGTGAACAATATGAGGGTTAATAATGATTCCACAATCATTTTTCAGATATCATCATTATTTCACATGCTAGATGCCAGCGCTGACGCACTGCAGGTCATCACCGCAGCTTTCTGAGGTCCTCCAGCATCCTGATTTATCAGCACAAAGAATGGGGGGAAAAGGATCCTCACAAGTGAAGTGTCCTCACAAGACTGAAGTACCTGTTCAGCGCTACAGTGGAAAAAAGAGGATCTTCATTTTCCAGTGCCTGACCATCTCCAAAAGAAAAGATGAACAAGGTCTCCCTCTGCTGGTTAATTGCTGCACTCGCATCTCAGGTCATAATAATAAGTCTTCTGCTGCTATTGATATATCAGTATCATATAGTTGAAACGTACACAGCTTCAGGAAAAAAAAAAATATATATATATATATATATAAACATCTAGTTTTTTTTAATGAATAAAGGGTGTGCTTATTTTTCCCACCTGATTTCTGAATGCTGGTTTACTTTTTTGGGGGTAAATGAGTACATATAGAAGGGGGCATGGTGGTTTAGTGCAGCGTTTCCAAACCTTTTTTCAGTCACGGCACCCTTTGAAAATGTTCAAAAACTTGTGGCACCCTACACAAACACTAATGCTAGACAGCGTTAAGCCTGATTTATACTCGACGCGTCCGCAATAGCGCGAGGGAGCGCGCGGCAAAATTGACGTCACCGCGGAGTGGGCGGTCGAGCGTGTTGAGTGCGGGACGCCTCAGTCCGCGTGGCGGTATGCGCGGTATTTTTTGTAACTTGCCGCGTAGCGCCGGATCCGGAAATGAATGACTTCAAGGCGACTCTTGCAGAAAGGTCCGATTGTACGGGCATCTCTGTGATCCATCCATGTGGGACCATAGAGATACAGGCACAAAATTCATGGAAAGGTTTTTAAAAATAGTGATTTGGATTTGCTTTGTACACGCTGCTGAAAGAATAAAGACAAAGCTGAAAGTTTTTTAGGGGTGAACCATGTTTTCATTCATCAGTATCTTCCCAAATAAACACAGTCACTACAATACATTATCAGACACGGTGATTGAACCTCATTCTTTTATCTTTATACATAGAGACATTTACATCGTTGGGTGGCCATACAGTGTGATCATTCTGTAATAACTTTCTTTTGTCTCTATACATAAAGAGACATTTACACTGATGGGTGAATATAATCACCTGATTTTGTAAATGTGAGAAATGACATTTGCAGGAAGCTGCCACTTTTTGTTTATGTCTACAGTAATTGCTAACATTTACAAAATGAGTAAAGGTCCATGTTTAATAAAAATCTTAATGAAATGAATAAAATAAAAACATTAAGGTTGTTCAATTTAGTTTCATACATGTTCTCATATTTATAGCTATATTTTGTTGTAATGTGACAAGTGATAATCTCAGGGTTTACTGGGTTTTATATGATTCTTTGCTCTTTTTTTTCATACTGTGGGTTTTAGTGAAGTTTACTGAAAACAAATATCAGCAACAAACACAACAATTCCTCCTCAGCATTCAGCAACTACACACGAGACACCTTGTTTGTAAGCGTTACTATGGTTGTTCTGATAAACTACTTCATCTTTCAGCTATTTCTGTTGGTTTATAGGATGATTACTCTGAGTCGCCCCCTTTCGTTAAAAGGAATATTACAACGGCGAGCACGTCAAGTATAAACGCCTCGTGCGTTTGTGGAGGTGTGCGCGCAGTCAGTGGAGGCTCGCGCTGCGGAGCCAGTCGGAAGTATAAACAAGGCTTTAGCTACATGAGGATGAAATTTATGGTCCAGAAGCATCTGGAGCTTTTATTTTAAGAACTCTGTCCATATTCTTTTGCACTACACACGCACCGTCACACGCTAATTATTAGGATAAAACACACGCATACTGATGTTGATGTGCTGCTAACAGGTCAGCGAGGGGGGGGGGAGAGGGAGGGAATTATTATTTTTTATATATCCATCCATCCATCTTCTATAACGCTTTATCCTTTTCAGGGTCACGGGAAACCTGGAGCCTATCCCAGGGAGCATCGGGCACAAGGCAGGGTACACCCTGGACAGGGTGCCAATCCATCGCAGGGCACACAATCACACACACATTCACACACCCACTACAGACACTTCGGACATGCTAATCAACCTACCGTGCATGTCTTTGGACTGGGGGAGGAAACCGGAGTATCCGGAGGAAACCCCCGCAGCACGGGGAGAACGTGCAAATGCCCATTTTTTATATATAATTTTTATTATTATTGTTATGCATGTGTGTCTGTTTTATTATTTCTGTGTGTGTTATTATTGCAGACATCAGATATTTATCATATATATTAAAGGTTTTATACACATTTTAGCATTTTAGAACTGTATGAAGGATTTTTACACAGCACCCCTGCTCTCATCAGACGGCACACAAGGATGCGGCACCCCAGTTGGGAAACACTGGCTTTGTGTTTAGCACTTTTGCCTCACATCTCCAGGGCTGGGGGCTCGATTCCCACCTCCGCACTGTGTGCATGGAGCGTGTGCGTTCTCCCCATGCATTGGGGGTTTCCTCCAGTTACTCCAGCTGCCTCCCCGAGTCCAAAAACATGTGTTGTAGGCTGACTGGCATCTCCAAATTGTCTGTAGTGTGTGCGATTGGTTGGCTTAATGGTGTTTAATGAACTTTGTCAATGCCATGAAGGAAATAGAAGAAGAAGAAGAAGAAGAAGAAGAAGAAGAAGAAGAAGAAGAAAACAACACCCCACAAAAATTATTGTCACTAAATGACATTACTCCTTTAAGATGCAAATCAAGTTTTCCTATAAAAGATAACGTATGAGAAGCAGAAAAAGTGCAAGGCTGATGTGTGGTATCAGCAGGTATAAAGGTCATCCTGTACGGCTCCTTGGTTTTTATTTTTGCCTGGAACATGTGTATCTTCCAGCCTGTTTTTAAGAGCACCCCCAGATACTTCTCATACATCTCCACAACCTCTCCAAAAACAGAGACAGGGGTCAGTGGGGTTTCAGGGTTCCTGCTGGTCTATCACCATGGCTTTAGTCTTGTCCACACTGAGCTGTTATACTCTATGCTCAAGACTCCTGCTCATCACCGACACTCCCACTACAGCGGTGTGCTCAGAAAATATTTGCAACTAGCACACATCTGAGTTATACTGGAAATATGAGAACAGGAAAGGAGAGAGGATCGTCCCCTGTGGAGCCTCTGTGTGCTGCTCGCCACCTGGCCCTGGTTTCACAAATGCTCTAGTGTCTGAATTTCAGGTAGTCAGTGATCCAGAAAATGATGGTAGTGCATCCTTTTAATCTGCATCCTTCTTATCTTTTTACTCATTAAAGAGGGCTGTATGGGGTTAAATGCACCATACAAAGTGTTCATCATTTTTTTGGAGATTGATAGTGGCCCCAATAGCCTCTTATTCAATATTCCATCTTACCCATAGCCCTTTATTATTCACTACCTCCCGGAACATTATTAAGTAACCCACCTTAAAGCATCTTATTCAATAACTCAGTGAAACTAATAGAGTGTAATTACAAGAGTAAGAAAAGCAAGTTTGAACCTACCTCCTGGACATTTAATAGCTTAATGGTGAAGAAGAGTTTGGGCCAGGTTACACCATTCTGAGCCCTTATCGTTCAGCTTACGGTGAAATCTTAGTGACCCCAGAAGTTTTATCACCCTAAACAGTGGTCTACACATCAACCACTATAGGCATTATAGAAGCAGGCAATCCCATTGCAGCAAATCCCTAATGTTGGCCTAATATTGACTCGTATAGGTCGATTAGACATTTTTATACAACTTTTAAGGGTAAAGAAGACATAGGCCAGGCTGGAGATAAATTATTCTTTATATCTTATTTTTAAGTCCAGTTGGTTTAGACAGTGGTGAGATTTTGATATCCTGTGATGTTGTAACCCCATAAACGCTGGACTGCATTTGTTTATTGGTTTTGTGCGGTATAACATGATCCTCTGAGAAGCATTTTCCTCCAGTTCCAAAATGAAATCAGCTAAAAAGTACATTTGTGCAAGTGGTATGTCTGGCCAAGCCAATGCTGGTTTATTTCACACGTACTAAAAAAAAAGAAAGATGGACAATAATAGACTCATGGATGCCCTCAACTGGCTCACTGTTGTATCTGCAATCACTTAAGATAGAGCAGAGAATATTTCAACCTCTTCTTCAATCATGAATGTAGCCTCAAAGTAATTTAAATGCAATTTTTATACTGTAGCATGTAGTGCAGATTTAAATAACTGCATTAAATAACGATAATTTACCAAACTAAAGAATATATCTTATGTTTTTTCCCCCACATATTTGTTTTGTCCCTTTAAGCTCACGGTGTTTGACGATCAGAAAGTAATGTGTCTAAAGAAACCAGACTTTTGTTGCAGGGCTCCAGGTCATTTAGTGTAGAGAGTAGAGGTGCTAGCCGAGCGTCGTTGTACTCATACACATACTCGTTGTGGATCTTGTGTACATCAGGCTGAAGGATTAAAAGCAAACAGAAGTCCACTAGATGGCATGACAGAGCCACATCTCTGTCTGGGATCTGAGATCTGTGCGCTTCTCTATGGAGTTAATTTTGTGCCAAAAGTTTCAAATAATAAAATCCACAAGCAAAATGTTAATGATAATGAGTCTTTATTGATCACATATACATATGCACAGTGAAATTCTTTTCTTCACATACCCCAGCATGTCAGAAAGTTGGGGTCAGAGTACAGGGTCAGTCATGATACTGCGCCCCTGGAGCAGAGAGGGTTAAGGTACACCCTCTAGTTCTATGTTTTTTATTTATGATGGCCTAAATAAACAAATGTGTGGTCCTCAGAAACTCCTATAAACAAAAATAACCTCAGATGACAACAAAAAAACACAACGGATTTCAATGTCTAATCCATCCATCCATTTTATGTACCGCTTATCCTACGCACGGTTGTGGGGAGCCTATCCCAGGAAACTATAATGCATGTCTTTGGACTGGCAGAGGAAGTTGGAGTACCCGGCGGAATCAGCTGATGCACGGGGAGAGCATGCATGCTCCGCGCGGAAGCGGAAATTGAGGTTAAACAATAAAAACAATTTTTCACAGACTTCTTTGCTCATATTTACCAAGGGTGTGTGTGTGTGTGTGTATATATATATATATATATATACACACACACACACACACACACACACATACACTGTATCTCTGAGCATTAAAATATCTGTCCTTGGCCTGAATTTGCTAGCATGCTCACTCCTGGGATGATGGAGCTTGCCATTTGTAAACAGTCCTTCTCATTGTAGAATGGTGAATTTCAAATTGGTTGGAGATGGGTTATAACCCGTCCCAGATTGATGAGCAGCAACAGTTGCTTCTCTGAGGTCCAGAACACCAAACTGCCAAAAGTCACACTTCCTGATGACTAACTAATCTTGTGCATTTCATTAGTAACACTTGGCTTCTAATTTATCTCTTAATGATTGTGGAAGTAGGAAGGTTGTGCTTGTTTGTCCCACCTGATTTTTGGAAAAAACGAGTTGCCATTGACTGGTTAGCATACTTGCCTCAGACCTCCAGGGTTGTGGGGTTTGATTCCCGCTTCCGCGCGGAGCATGCATGCTCTCCCCATGCATAGGCAGATTCCTCCAGGTACTCCAACTTCCTCTGCCAGTCCAAAGACATGCATTATAGTTCCCTGGGATAGGCTTCCTACAACCTTGTGTAGGATAAGCAGTACAGAAAATGGATGGATTAGACATTGAAATCCACACGCAAGTGTGGGCGTGGCAGCATGTGGAGCGGGATCAGTGGGTTGCGGGATTGCCGGAGTCGCGCCGGTGTTTCCCGGAAAAAATGGGGGCTCTTCTCGGCCGTCGGGCAATGCCGCGTGCGTAGCCAGGGGGCGGAGGCTTCGCTCGGGTCTGAGTCTTCTGAAAGGAAAAAAAAACAAACACACACACACAATGCCGATTAGTCAACACACGCAATGTCAACAATACTAAGAGCTGGCAGGAAGCCACGCGCACATCTCACGTGAGAGGACTAAGAACGCTAAGGACTAAGAATTTAGCGTCGTTTGGCCGCCAGATGCCGCTGTGGTGCATTGTCACAGACAGATCCACAGAGACTGAACCGTTAGAGACAGGTGGCTCCTAAAACCAGACAGACAATACACCAGCAGACTGTCTGAGCAAAGAGACTCTCAATACTGAAAGCCACGCTGATAAAGTGCTCATATAGACTATCCTGGTTGCCTAAAGAGTAGAGGATATACCAACAGCATGCTCAGAATTCAGTCAGAAACGGGCAAAATTCTACAGAAATTTGTGCTCATTTAATCCATAATTCAACATCGAGAGAAATCATTACACCTGCAAGAGGAACACAAAGGGTCCTTTACACAATCAGCACAGAACATCTTATACACTATATTCACAAGCCTTGTTTTAGCTCCCTCTATATTATTATTATTATTATTATTAGTAGTAGTAGTAGTAGTAGTAGTAGTTAAAAGTAACTAAGTAGTAGTAACAAATTGAATACTGATTAAGTCTGAAATGATTGCATTAATTGTGTTTGCTTAAAAGAAAATAAAACAAAAACAACAAAAATAACACCAAGCGTTTCTGGAACAGGATTTTAGATTGAAAATGCAAAAGAAGAAGAAAAAATTATACTTCCTTCTAAAGTATTTGGTTAAAACGATCAAATAAAATAAAAAGGGGGAAAAAGATAAAAGAGGGAAATGGCGAGGTGTTGCGCATGCGCAGACGAGCGCCGCCTCGTAAGCACCGGCCTTGCTCGCCGGAGAAAACAAACTGCGCGGATAACAGAGTCAGCACGCGGCGCAGAGCCACACTGCACTCACTCCTGTTCTCAGTGCACTCGGAATAACAAAATCCAGTCAAACAAAGGTAAGTGGACTGCTTTCCTTATAGCTCGGTTATATAAGTAAGTGTGTGTGACGCGGTCTGATGTTTAGAATTGTGCGTGTGTGATGATGATGATGCTCCTGTTGTGATTAGACCAAACTTGTCTTCAGTACATGTGTGCCGACGCTATCAGACACTGAGTCATTTTGAACAAAAGCGGTTGTAGTGAGAGGTTTGCCCGTCAGTAATGTCCGCTCCATGCAGAACTGCGCGGGCTGCGTGCAGAGCTGTGTCAGTCAGCACCACTTTTCGGTGAAGTTGCTGTTTGGCTTTCCGAGTCATCATTACGGCGGAGTAGGCCGAAAGGAGGCCGCTTTGCGATAACTAGTTGACAGACAGAAGGCTGAGCCAATCAGAGAACAGGAATCCGCACACGTCAGACACGTCCTCCAATCAGCTTTTGCTGTGACCGTGCGCGTCGCCAGGGCCGAGTGAACAATGTAAAACGTCTAAACAGGCGAACTTATGGATAATTGTGGAAGAAACGCTGAAATATTTCAGTTCATGCGTGTGTAATGTGATGTTTATGCGTTTTGGCGTGCTTTGTATCTATATAAAATGCTGCTACATCGCGGCTCGCGCTGCGCTCGCACACGACGTTGCGCCCACGTTTTTCCACTTCGCTTGCGGAGTACAGGATAAAGTTTAAAGCACGTATTTTTGTATTTGGCCTCATACAGCAGGTCCTTCCGCCGTATTACGAGCTAAATGTTGTTCACACATCATGTATTACAAAGCAAACATTAATGCTGGACTCGAGAGGACTAGGCGCGTGCTTGACAAGAAGGTAAACAGCGAGGAGGAAACGTATTGCGCGCCATTTGCGTCACGTCGCTCGCTCGCGCGCGCGCTCTCTCTCTCTCTCTCTCTCTCTCTCTCTCGACGTCCGCTGAACACGACACTGTTTTAAACCAGACTCGCTACGGAGCCGTTTAAAATGTTCGACCCCAAAACAGTTATTTAACGATTGTTTGTACTCACTACAAAACACCCCTGACCCGCTTCAGCGTGACTGCACGATGCACAGGCTCGCGCGCTGTGGCTGGAGTCACGTGAACACGGAGAGGGCCTCTGAATGGACCAGATTTGGGGAGGCATTTATAAAATCACAATCACGCTCGCGCTTTCATTACCACTAACTATACACAGTTTACTATACACTATAACTTTGTACTGTTTCAGATACACCGCTAGCTATGTTGTTTACCACAAGATTATAAAGGGATCCATAGAAATTAAATTAAAGCGAAAGCAATTATACTTTGTGTTTTCGTCGGGTTAACCCCCCCAGACTATTAAAGGTGGGGTATAAATTTGTGTGATATACACTATGAATTCACACTGTTACATTATCTTATTAGCACTTCACTCACAACTGATGACACACACCTGCTGCTGTAATTTCAATATTATTTTCTGTTCCAGCCGCCCAAAATCAGCATGACCCGTGAACAGTACATCAATCCTAAGTAGTCTTAACAGAACACAAGGATTAAACAAACTTTTAGCTTCAAGTTTTTCTAAGCTTGAATTGTTATGAAAAAATAAACAAGCTAGTTATTTTTTATTTTTTATTTTTTTAAATAATAATAATTATAATAATAATTTTAAAAAAATCCTGACACAAGTTATGCTATTAATACTCCATAACCCACTTCTGCGTTTTTGCATCCCTTTGTAATCAGACAAAGCAGAAGGTTATTTCCAGCTATCGGGTTATTTAAACTCTTTGCACTTCCATTCCCTGAAATCCAAATGACACATTATTGGACACATCCACGCTGTACAGTGTAGAAGCCAATGTTTCATAACATGTGGTGCTGATTAAGGATTCAGTCAGAATGAATCATATATTATTATATTGCTTGTAACAGGCTTTTGTATCCATCCCCCCACCCCCCATTCTCTCTGTATTTAATTATAAGCAATAGATCTAGGCTATCCACCCTGATAATGAGATTTGGAGTTAAGGTTCGTCAGCAGAGGTTCTTAGGAAAATTCTGGATTGTGGTTTTGCCACTAGAGGGTGCACAAGAGCCAGTTCTTCCTTTGTGTTTCGTGCCCTGTTTTAATAACTTGACCATTCTCTTTGACTGAGGGATTTCTGTTTTTTTCCTCCCACACCTTATCAAACAAGAAGAGTTCAAATAAAAGAATTCACATAACATGTTGCTAAAGTAAAATGTGTTGAAGTGTTTTGTGGCCTCGGGGGTTGTCATTTAGGTGCCCATGCTGTTGTAGTTCTAAAAAAAAAAATTTTTTTTTAGTCTATTCATTTTAATGCTCAGTGATTCGGGTTTTGATCAAATTACACTATTAATTTTGACGTGTGACTTTTACATATTTTGGAGGATTGTTTTTGTTATTTGTGTGTAAACACATGAATTCAGGTCTGTGAGTACCAGAATGAGGGTATTTGCACCACATGAATTTAATCTGATATATGAAACCATGCATAGCTGATTAATGCCTTGTTTTCTGAAGGTTGGTACGAAGCGCACAGCATGACTAAGACGCCTCCCAACAGGCGAGGGATCACGTTCGAGGTGGGGGCACCATTGGAGGCCCGGGACAGTCTGAAGAACTGGTCAGTGTTTCTTTCTCTTTTATCTAGTTCTTCTTCTGTCTTGGCAGCCTTGACTTCCCTCCTCCTCTGTTTTCATGCCGTTACAAGGCTCAAGCCAAACACAGCTGCGTGAGCTCTTTGCATTGTTCAGCGTTCTGCACCACCAGCATAGCCCCTAGCTTCTAGTCCGACTCTGTTTTCATTCAGGGAAATGTGAGCCTGCGTTTTAAAGCATTCACACGGAAAGTGAGGGATCATTTATAAATCTCGATCAGCGAAGAGCCACAAATAAGACAATAAGCATTTGAGACCCTAACTAATTATAATATATTTATGGATTTGTGATGTTCATAAATCAGTTCCAGAATTATTGATGCCCTTATTAAAGAGTGCTTAAAAACCCATATAAAAAGCATTAATTGCCTCAGTTGTTGGCCCCCCTGTATTATATTGTGCAACCTCCCCTTTGCCACCGTACCAGCACTGACCATTCCCTTGTGATGTTTGGTGAGATTGGAGAATACAGGGCAAGACAGTATTTCAATACAGAATCTCTCCAGATCCTGCAGGGTCCTAGATCTTCTCTTGTTGACTCTCCTGTACTCCTCTTCAGCTCCCCCACAGGTTTTCAATGGTGATTAGGTCAGGGGACTAGCAGGACCATGTCAAAAGCTTGATTCTGTGGTGATCTGTATTTCTACATAGTAAATAAAAATATTGGTAAGCTAAAAGAAGATATAACCGATTTCATTAGAACAGTAGATACTGTAAAACTATTTTGTAGCAAAGGTTAGGCATTTTATGTTTTTTCTTCAAGCAGGAATGTGATGTGTGATGAGCTTGAACTACCACCTCTCACAAAACTTTAACAAAACACTTCAAAAACCTTATCTGATATCTACCCCAACAGTAGCTCTGCTGTGTCTACTGTCAGTTAGCTAGCTAACATTAGGGATAGCTAGCTACCAAGCTAACACAGTCATATGTGCTTGAAGGGTAGATGGGGTGAATACAGAAGTTATCTTTATTTCCATTATTTTAAGTTGTTTGACTTTTCATTTCTTACTGTTAAGAAACTTCTACTCTTTCTCCAAAATGCTTAGCTTTAATGCTAATCAGAATGCTAGTGTTTACAAATTTGTTTCATTCAGACTGAAGCTCATGTAGATTTTGAAACATAAATTGTTAAATTTGTTGAACAGAATTATGCAGCAATATTTGAGAGCCAGCACTCTGTAAATAACTAACTCCAAATAAAGTAGAAGTGAAAATCCCAGAACAAAGCTAGCTAATAACAGAGTAAATTCCCCAAACAGATGCTTACTAATGTTAGGGAAAATTCCTCGCCAAAACCAGCAGAGGCTCTTAATTTAGGCCAAATCTGTGCAACTAGTTAGCTTCCTATCATTTGAAAACGTTGATATAACGCCTGCTGGTTTAATGCGAAATCTTTTTCAGGTATGCTGCCAGCATTGAGAAGATTGACTACGAGGAGGAGAAGGTCCTGATTCACTACAGACAGTGGAGTCATCGCTATGACGAGTGGTTCGACTGGAGCAGCCCTTACCTTCGGCCCGTGGAACGAATCCAGCTACGGAGACAAGGCCTGCAGGAGCACAACATGGCCCCGGTGACTACTTACTCGCAAAAAGAGATTGCGGTTACTTATTAATAGAGGTTTTTTTTTTTTTTCTCCCCTTTTTGTAACAAGTAAAGCATTGTTCATTATTGTGTGTTTGTTTTTTGTTTTGTTTTGTTTTGTTTGTTTTTTTCCTTATTTTTTTCCAGGGTTTTCAAATCAACCAGAAAGTTTTAGCCAGCTGGTCAGATTGTCGCTACTATCCTGCTAAGATCCTCTCCCGTGATAAAGACGGTCAGTTATTGTGGATGATTTATACTAATAAGAAATTATTGGGATGTAATTCTGATATCCTCTATCCTGAAAAGGGGTGGACAAATGATGTATTCATTAGCAAGCTCACAGGGCAAGTCAAACCTCCAGTGCACTTCCCAGTCTACTCTAATTGACTAGGGTAAAAAGTGGTATTTAATGTAATGAAATAATACATGGTGAGTTAGTTAGCTATTTAAGACTATACATGATAAGTACTAGAGGTCGAACGATTGAGGATTTTCCCGATAATGATAACTAAGTTGGGCTGTACCTGCTGATAACCGATTTCAAAAACAAAACAAAAAACTGATACTGAATCAAAATATAACCCCCAAAATCAAATATTGTTGAACTTTATTACAAAAATAGAGTGCAGACTGTACCATGAAAATGTACTGTACGTTTTAAAAAATTAAATAAATATTCATATATAAAGTAAGTAAGATATACATCCAAACTGAACCAAAAAGTAGTACTTGAAATAACAAATAAAAATAGAGACATCCAAAAACAACACAACCAAATTTGTCAGCTGTAGTTTTTTTTTTCCTCAAGAGGGCGCTCTCGTACTGTATAATGACAACATAACCTTCTCGGACTCAATTGGGGAAAACTATTGGTGTGGATTTTTTAAAATTTGTTTATCTGGCAAAGCAATCAATCGATCGACCTCTAATCAAGACATATGATGATCATTCTTTTGTAACATTTTTAATGAAGCACATCATGTTTTTGTCCTTGGCAAAAAATCATCACGTATAATAATAATTTATTATTATTGTATTACAACACATGATTACTACTTTACTAATCTCAATTGTGTGCTGCTTTTGTCTTGTTACAGATTCTTATACAGTGAGGTTTTTTGATGGTGTAGTTAAGACTGTGAAAGGGATAAAGATTAAGCCTTTCAGAAAGGAGGTAAGAATCCACTCTTGCCATCTGTGGCAATCAGAATAAATACAGACTAAATTCTTTGAGTATTTTCGATAAATTCCTTATGTAAAAATTGTCTTAGTAAGAGATTTAAAAAAAAAAAAAATTAAAAAAAGTGATCCTGAAATGCTTCCTTCAGCATTAGGCTCAGGTGAACTCTCTTCTATCTTTGCAATCTACAGAACATGAACAACAAGCCGGGACAGCCGAGCCGAAAGCGAGCAGCAGGAAAGAACAGCAAGGCCAAAGAGAACGGTAGGAACCATCAGGATGGTGAGACCGAATCAGAGGAAGAAGACTCAAAGGTGACAGACGAGTGCAGCAAGCTTCAGGACACCACACTGGCTGAAAAGGAGCCGTCCGAGATGGCGAACGGACACGAAGAGCAAGAGGAAAAGCCGTCCGTTGTCGACATGAAGACAGAAGCACTGGAGAATGGAGGAGGGGAATCAATGGAGATTAATGGAGGAGGAGAGGAGGAGAAAGTTGGAACACTTCAGAACGGTGCCCATGAAAGCTGTGGAGAGGGACAAGAGAAAGACGAGAAAGAGGCCAGTCTTGGCCAGAACAGGAAAGCAAGAGGCAAAGTAGTGGAGGGTAAGACTGAGCTGATGTGCACCCCTGAAGTTGTGCTGACTTTTACATGTGAATGATTTTTAGAGTGTGAAAGCGTTGGTTTACAGACGACTTGGTTGGAAACGTCGGGTCTGATTTCTACCTGTTTGTGTTGGTATGCCGAGAACGGGTTTATGGGTAATAAGGCTTGTGAAGTCAGATGATACGTTTACATTGCGCTTACTTGTGATACAAATAAAGTAACAGAAGCTCACCAAAAATACTCTGAATTGTAAGTCTAGTGATTTGGTGTAAGCTACAAATAACTTGACTTAAATAAATTCCACATGAAGGGGGGGGGCTATGTTATAAAATCATTTCTCAACGAGATGTTAAACATGTAGAACTAATTAGTTATGAATTAAACTAATCTTTTTCAGTTCAACTTGATGATGAAAATACTCGCTTTTCTGTCTTTTCTGCTCGAACTGGGTGTTTCCACCAATCATGAGCGATCACTCTGTGGGTAGGGGAATGCCGTGATCCCACTGTAGACTAGGGTTGTGCGATATGACAAAAATATCATATCACGATACTTGAGGACATTTGTACGATACACAACGCATACCACAATATATAATTTATTGAACAAACTGTCCGCAAGACAGTAGTAAAATAAACAAAAACTGACAATGATGATACTTTTCTTTAATGCCTACAGATAGATTTATTTATTTTTTAAAAAATACATCAAATCTATGGTATCCATCCATTCAGTACCTTTGTGAATAAAGCCAGTGTGATCACTGAGAAAGCGGTTAACGTGACAGCCCTGCTGTAAACAGACTAGTACATCAGAGTGGGGTGTGTGCAGGACTTGTGCAGGTGATGTAACTGGTTATCACTAGAGATGCACCGATGTATCTGCCGATAAAGGCTATTTTTCACGCC
Organism: Stegophilus panzeri; assembly: GCA_024331685.1. Taxonomy (NCBI): domain Eukaryota; kingdom Metazoa; phylum Chordata; class Actinopteri; order Siluriformes; family Trichomycteridae; genus Stegophilus; species Stegophilus panzeri. Next base: position 12,170,747 of record JANDJT010000050.1, read on the forward strand.
AGCGTCCAATAGTTTAAAAACATCCGATGATCAGGGCTGATTATATCCTGTCAGTCAAAAGAGGGCGGGAAAACACATTGATTTCGTGCTGTGTGTAAAGATGTCTCTTGTGTGGAATGATGACAAAACTGCAGTTTGTAAGCTTCACTGCTAAAATTTTACACCGGAAGTGATCAGCAGTGAAGCGGGAGTTTCGGTGTAGAGTCTAATTTTTTATTTTTTTTGCCGCGCTGCTCGAGCTGAATTAAAGGGCCAGTACACCATTGAATGATTTAAATGAAGATGAGTTGACAAAAAAAGGTATATATTGAACAGAAAAATATATTTGTAGAGTAGTGTATTTCATATCCAGCTAATGTTAATATAAAAAAGTTTATATTATATATTACCAGTTTGACATTCAGTGATGGAGTAGAAATGCTTTTGTTTGTGGTGAGTGAATGTGAGACTAACAGGAGGTTTTTTAGAATTCAGTC
>JANDJT010000050.1:12175676-12189047 GCA_024331685.1 Stegophilus panzeri
CAGTGTTGTCACATGAAAAGATATAATCAAATATTTACAAAAATGTGAGGGGTGTACTCACTTCTGTGAGATACTGTGTGTGTGTGTGTGTGTGTGTGTATATATATATGTGTATATATATATATATATATATACATATACATATATATACACACACACACACACACAAGATGTATGTTGTACAATCATTCTGCCCCAGAAAAAGAAAGTTCAAAGAAATTATTGAAAGCCCAATAATGCCATGACATTCATGTCCATGATGAGTATATGCAAACTTCTGACCTCAACCGTAACCTTAAATAAGATAAATCTTCCCGAATTGTGTTTTTCCACTCCTACAGACAGAAACAGTCGATCCCAGATCAGACCTGCTAGATCAGATTCTGTTCCAGAAAGCTTCACTGATAAGGAGGGTCTCTGCAAGACGGGTCTTCTGGAGAACCCCAAGCCTATTGTACAGACAGCGTCAAGTCCTGATCTTGGTACGTCATTTCTGTTCAATAACTAATCCCACTTTTATATTACTGGAATGCTTATATTCATGCTTGTACAGTTCCCACATTAAAAATGAATTATGCATGCTAATAGCTTGCTTATTTATTTATTTATTTATTTATTTATTTATTTATTTATTTATTAATGTATGCTCATTTGGTTTTATTTTCCTCAGCCACGCTGCTGCAACGACAAGTCCACCTCCCAACCACCAATAAATACAGCAGGGAACCATGTGAGTGTACTCAAATATCTCTATCCCTCTCTTTTTTTTTTTTTTTTTTTTTTTTTTTTTTTTTTTCCCCTTCTTCTTTTTTTTCCCCTCTGCAAATGATCACTATATTTCACATGAACTACGTAGATTTAACAGACATTTCAAAATATCACCCCACCCCTGGTAATTAGCATTCGTGACTATTTATTTAAAAATGTAAAGGCAGCATTAGCTATGTTTACATGCAAAGGTTTCTGCAAAACAGAATAAATCGACGTGGTCTGTTTATGCGGACGCAAAACATCTGTTGACCTTCATGTTACGTGTGATCACAATTATAGTGCATGTATGCATCAGCTTTTGGTGTCAGCATTACCATAGCAGCAAAACACACGTGAGTCATGTCTTAGTGTAAAATGAAGCAAACGGTAATTGTGTTGGCAGAGGATTTCAGCTGCCTCTCCTGTGTCTAGCAAGTGGCAGTCTCCAGATGTGCTTATTAACCGGAAAGCTTAGAAGATGTATTCTTGTGCCACATCAGTTTTACTTTGGAATATCGGACCTGCCAACCTTCAAGCATTTTGTGTACTAGCTCTGGGTTTTATCAACAGAGTATGCTAGAATGAGATATTGAAGGACCAATTGTCTTAACTAAAAACACACACACACACACACACACAAACACCCCCCACCCCCCGGCAATAAAACTGGCATCTTGATAGCCTCGCCCCTTTCCCGCTGCTGAATTTAGTGCAATTTTCCCACTTGAAAGTTGCAAAGACCTGGCTTTCTTTCAAGGGAAATGGAGAATGTTTTGAGTTTATGAATGTGAAATGTTTTAGTAATATTCTAGGGTTTTTTTTGTGTGTGTGTGTCATAGTGGTGTGATAACGGTCAGTCAGACAGTGAAAAATGTAATTATTGTTACATACCCACTCACTCACAGTGTACAGGGTCATCAAGAACCAGCCGCCGCCCATCCTCTCCATCGAACTGGACCATAACCCATTTAAGTGCCAGGTGCCAGGCTGCACCAAGTCCTTCCGCAAGGCGTCTCTGCTGCACTATCATATGAAGTACTACCACTCTGAGAGCGAGCTGTGCTCTTCACACAACACACACACTTCCGAACCTCAGGCCCAGGAGAGCCACACGCACACGTCAGAGACTCCGCGCAGACGCCGCACCGTTTCTGCATCTCTAGGTAAGTGTGAGATATTATTTTTTTTTTTTATTTTTTTTTTTTTTAAACAAATTTTACAATGAATGCTTACTACACGTGGTGTCTCTTTTCTTTTTCATATCTTGTGTGTGTGTGTGTGTGTGTGTGTGTGTGTGTGTGTGTGTCTCATTCTGTCTCTCTCTCTCATACACAGACACCCCATCCCCGCTGAGTGACAGTAAATCCAGTCACACCCCGTCACCCCATACTGCCAACGGTGTGCATCGTCAGCGCAGCTCCTCCCACTGTGAGAGAAGCAAAGAGAACCAGCACACCAACCGCGCGCTCCATGACGACAGAGACTGGGTCACCATGGAAACAGGTATGGGAGTACATCCCCCTCTTCACATCTACTGCTGCACATGAAATACTCCTACTATGAATGAAAGCTGTTAAAGCTTCGACATAGCTAATTTATGAATTTTTGGGGGGTTTTGTGGTTAGAACGAGAGAAGAGGCGAGAAAAGAAGCCGAGGGACTTCTGCATCAAGCCGAAGAAGAAGAAAAAGAAGAAAAAGAGGTCCAAGTCAGGTGAGACAGTCAGACATGTGGCTTAATTTCTCCACTGTGTTCAGGTGCTTTTCTGTTATACAGGCCTGTTGAAGACAGACACATGCGTACATACGCTCACACGAGTCATATATTGTGTCTGTTGTCTCTAGGATAATCATATTTTTTGTTTATTTAATGTTGTTTTCAACCTGATGTATAATCAGTGGCTGTGTTCAAAATATGCTTACGTACTGTATCATATTTTATCAGTAGACTGCATCAACATGTACAATAAGTGATAGACTATTCTGTGTAGTAGTGATCAATATAATAGGCTGTGGTAATCACTGTGTAATCGATCAGCCACGCTGTCTGTATACATACATAAGGCACTGTAGCTGTTGCTGACGGTGCTCAAGTAGCATTAGCCACATATTTGGAAATTCAGTTTAAGCAGTACGTCATTCAGGTGTCTTTTGAAATATTCATGGTCACATACCGCAAACTACATTCTGCTTTTAGTCTGAACTCGCTGCAGGACTCTAGGGAGGTTTTCACTTGTTTCTTGTTTTTGAAAGTTATTTATTTATTTATTTATTTTTTTTTCTTTTCTTGCTCTTCATTGGTGTTTGTGATTGCTGCTTCATGATCGTGAGTCGGGAAATGACTGCAGTTCATCCGAGGTTGACCGATTGATCAGTTTTGCAGATTAATCGGCACAGATTACTCATTGGGGGAAACTATCGGTTATCTGCAAAAAATCCACACCAATTAGGTTTTTCCAGTTGCGTCCGTTGCGGGAGCGGTTGAAAATGGTCTGCCGTCGTTATACAGTACGAGTGCGGCCTCTAAAGGCGAAATAAAAACCATCACTCCACGTTTACATGAACAACAATATTCTGATATTAACCCGATTAACACAATACTCTGACTAAGAAACTACCATGTAAACAGTGATTATTGATGATTTTAATCCGACTAAAGTCATACTCGAAGTAGACATGTGGAGTATTCCTGTTTTAGTCGCATTATCGATGTGCATTACAGACATGTACACACCTTAATCACTCTATTAACGTCGTGTGGGAGTTTTCACCACATTTTGTGACAGGACACACGCACGGCAGTGCTCAACCGTTTGACGGCAAACGAGAGCATGGCTGCGTCCAAAACCGCGTACTTACCTACTATACAGTAAATGAAATACTTGTATGTATGTGATTTCGGACGCAGCCCGTGGCTTCAAGCAGTCGTCTATTTGCACTTATAGCATGACGAATAATTAACTTCACTTGAAGTTTTATAAAATTTAAAATAAAAACACCCAAAACTGTATACTGTACCATAACGAAGATGAACTGTATGTTGATAGGTGAAATTCTGAAGGAACGTCGGACAGCGTGGCGTAGTGGTGGTGGATGTAATGACGCGTGCCGTTAATCGATGTTCTATATTATAACATATAAAACCTGAACATGAAAGGAATATTCTAAAAGCAGCTTATGTAAACACCTTAACCACAATATTGTCTTAGTCAGAATAAGGTCAATAATTAAATTACTGCTGTCCATGTAAACGTAGTCAATGACAAATTTTGTCTTTTTTTTTTTTTTTTGGTTCATTTTGGATGTCCCTCTTTTTTGTTATTTGGAGTATTACTTTTCACTTCAGTTTGGATGTATATCTTTTATTTACTTTACTATTTATTAAGTTGGTATATATTAATATTTATGTACGTATTTCATTTTAAAATGTACAGTAAATTTCATGGTACATTCATTGCTGTTTATTTTTGTGTTAAAGTTCAGCAGTATATTACTTTGAATGTTATGTTTTCATTTAGTGTCAATTTTAAAAACTATCGGTTGCTCAATCGGTTATCGGCAGGTACCGCCCAACTTGTTTATCGGTATCGGTGAAGTCCACCATCGGTCGACCTGTAGTTTTAATGCATGCTGTACAGTACTCCGGAGCAATATAATATAGGACTGCCTCCTCCTCCTGCTAGCTTATCTAATGTATAATAATGGCAGTGTTCCTATTACTTGCCTCATGACCTTTTGCTGAATTCTTTAACATTATAAGCATTAGCTTTTATCGATGATGCTCGGAGATGCCAGTGTTGCCTGTGAATTCCTCATGGCTACGAAGCTGCTCCCTCTGTCTCTGTGTGTGTTAAGCGTGTGTCTTATATGTCCTAACACTGTCTGGCATCTGCTCTCCCTTCCTCTGACAGACACTCACGGCAGTGATAAGAGCAATGGCTTTAGCTCATACCCCTGCAATCCCAATCAATCAATCAAATTGCCCCTCTCCCACAAACACCGCTCCTGCGCCGCACACTTCCCCGAACCAGAGCTTGATGATGGTGGGTATCAAACACGGGGGGCCCTTTTTCAACCAGGTTTCCTCTATGCTTCTTAGTCTGCTTTTAGTCTCAGCTTTGATCCTATTCTTTTCTGTTGTCCTGTGTTCACTTATGGCTTTTCTCTGTTGGTTCATATCTACTCCCCCATCCCCCACCCATTTATTTCAACTGTGTGCTGTGTCTGTGTTTGTGAGGTTGCGCAAATGGTTTTCTTCATCTCTGGTTACCTGTGCTGCAGGTGAAGACAGCGGCAGCGATTGGTCCACAGACAGCCCTCTATGGAGCGAGGAGGAGTCGGAGACGGGGCTCGATCTTACCACGCCTTTCTCTGAGCAGGGGGTGGAGACGGTGGGTCATGACTCAGAGATAGTGCGCTGTGTGTGCGAGGTGCAGGAGGAGAACGACTTCATGATCCAGGTGGGCTTGCTTTGCCCAAAAACAGAGCGTTCTTCTAGATTAGTGTCAACTTTTTACATACAGGAGAAAGACCGAAATGGACATTCATGGCTTGTTGTCATGATTGAGGAGTATATTCAGTGGAAGGCAGGCAGAAATGTGGTTTATTCCTTCCTCCTCCCTCCTTCTCTATTCATAAAAGTCATGTCAGGCCCCTATCTATCTATCTATCTATCTATTTATTTATTTAGTTATATGGCGCCGCCCCAGGTGTTGGAGGCATTATGGATTTTCATGAATGAGTGGTTGAATGTTTGTAGGATTTTAACTCGTTCGATTTTGGATTTGATCCAAACAAGGCTAAAGTCACAGCAATGTCAAATGTCTCTGAAATAGATTTTCTTCAGTGGCTTCCTTCCTGTTTGTCACGCAGAGGTGTTACTTAAACGTAATTCGTGTGCAGGCGCTCAGGGTCACATTTTCTAGCCGTCTGATATTTTTGTCATCAGTTCGTCAATCCGTTGGTATGAACATTTTTGTTAGTGCAGTATTTCAAAAATGAATAGGTGATCGTAGGATTTTCTCAGGACTCATGCTTGCCTTCACTAGATAAGCTCTTTTTACGTTTCTGGCATTGATCAAAACACGGGCAAGGTATATTTTACAAGTATTTAGGGCATACAGATTAGTAGCAGTACTTGTTGGTGGTGAAGACTTCTCCGTTGGCATTGAGTTCTACTTGTTGTCACTTGAGCAGCCAGACCAGGAGGGCAAGTGAGAGAAATCAACATGGAGGACACTGTGATCGAAATATTAGGAGATTTATGATATGTTGTATCAGATATTTTAACATGGACCAAGTAGTCTCCTCCTCACAACAGGTATGCTAAATATTGACAAATCAATGTAATGTTTGTTAATAAAGCTAAAAATAAGTACACACCATGGAAATGATCGGCTTTTTTGACATATTTGGACAAGCAAACATTTGATCATCTCTGAAAAAGTGCTTATTAATGAAGGTGATATACTTGAACAAAAACACAAGGAAAATTAGCTTTTTCAATCATTTATTACACAGAAATATTAATAGATGTGATATTCTTCTGTGGAAAAAGGAAGTACACCCTTGGCCTCAGAATGGGATTCAAATCCAGGCTTTGACTAGGCCGTTCTTCTGCTTCTCCTGAAAATCTTTGGTCTGCGCCAAACATGTCTGCTGTTACTGTGGCCAAACAACTCTATCTTTGATTCGTATGTCCAGAGCACATTATTCCAAGAGGCCTGGTATTTGCCTATATGCTCATTGGCAAACTGTAGTCTTGCAAAGGCTTTTTCCTGGCTCACCTCCCATGCAGTTCCAATTTGTGCAATCTCTTTCTGATTGTAGAAGCATGCACTTTGACACCAACAGTTGCAAGACTTACTAGCAGATCCTGTGATGAAATAAAGCTAGGTTATAAGTAATAAATCTAAATAGATCGTCTGTTAGTTAGCTAGTTAATTAGTCTGTATACTCAGAAGGCATAGATGGGCAGTGATATAGTTATGGTTATAGTATGCAGTTATAGTATCGTTTTTTTTTTGTACTGTTACAGAAAGCAGTTTTCTGTAGAAAAAAAGATGATAACCCCAATCATTAAAAAAAAAACAAAACAGACGATTCCCATGTTTGGATGAAAAGTTTGTAAATAATTAAAAACTTGTAAATTTAAAGAACTGTTATCATTTAAAGAGCACAAAAGCTTTTCACCATATAATACATTTCTTTAAAGCCCTATTCGGACCGGATTCATTTTACCTGGCAAGGGTGATTCATGTAATTATTACTGGTCTATCTCTGGAATTTTTTTTTTTCCTACCATAGAAGGACTTGTGGAAATAATTTCAGGTAATATACATCACTTCTTAATATACATGTTCATAAAAAATATTTCTTCAGTATAGAGACTTCGGTAAGTCTCTTTTCTGTCATCTCTGTCCCAACCCAAGTGTTGGCGGAGTTTATACAATAAATTATAAACAATGTTTTAAAGGTACTCGTCAGAGACGTGATCCTTCTGGGGCTTTAGGTTAGTTATTGAGTTCCTAGCCCAAGTGTAGCCTACGTATTATGGGCACGTAACCTGTTAATGATTGTGATAAGGCACAAAGGCAATGATGTATACGTACTACAAATAGAACATTTTGTGTAATGACTTTTCATACATCATGAAGACACTCCCATCGAATTGATTTATGCAGAGCGTTCTTACTAATTTCTGCAGTTATACTCTGCCAACATTGCTTTACAGACATGCACTGTATACCCAAAAGTTTGTGGACACCTGACCATCACACTCGTATGTGTTTTGTTGAATATCCCATTCCAGATTTGGTCCCCCCTTTGCTGTTATAATAACCTCCAATCTTCTGGGAAGGCTTTCCACTGGATATTGGAGTGTGGCTGTGGGGATTTGTGCTCGTTCAGTTACCAGAGCATTAGTGAGGTCAGGCCTGGGGTGGAACAGCAAATCATCCCAAAGGTGGGCTTGAGGTCAGGGCTCTGTGCAGGACACTTGAGGGTGTTGTTTTTGTTTTTTTGTTTTTTTCTCCCCCCTTCCCCCCCACTCCAACCTTGGCAAACCGTGTCCTCATGGACCTCGGTGTATTGTCATGCTGGAACAGGTTTGGAGCCCTTAGTTCCAGAGAAGGGAAATTGTACAAGGACATCCTAGACAGTTTAAAAAAAAAAAAAAAAAAAAAAAAAAAGTTAATAATAATAAAAATAATAATAATAATAATAATAATAATAAAATATGTTTAATTTATATAGCGCCTTTCCAGAGCTCAAGGATGCTTTACAATACAATGATGCATAAACAATGAACAATCATGGACAAACACACAATGTGGAAAAACAAAGCGTGATCAAACACAGAAAAGTAGTAGATCGTGCAGTCACTGAGAAAATGGATTATAACAGATTTGTGTCTCCATTATAGCACACATTATAACAGTTGTGCTTCCACCTTTGTGCCAGGCCCATATATGTGTGTGATGTTCAGGTGTCCACATACTTTTGGCTATATAGTGCATACTGTGCATTTACCTAAGTGATATTTTTTTCTCTTTCTTCACAAAATGATTCTTGAGTGAAGTCAATAAACAGCACTGTACGTGCAGTGAAGAGACTGACGTCTCAGCGTGTGTGTACAAGGCCAGTAGTAGCTCAGTGGTTAAGATGGTGGACTATTGATTAGAAGGTTGTGAGTTCAAATCCCAGCTCTGCCAAGCTGCCACTGCTGGGCCCTTGAGCAAGGCCCTTAACCATCAACTGCTCAGTTGTATAAATGAGAGAACTGTAAGTAACCATGTTACCTTTTTATTCCCCTCTTCAGTGTGACGACTGTTTATGCTGGCAGCATGGCACGTGCATGGGCCTGTATGAGGACAGCGTCCCTGACACTTACAGCTGCTACATCTGCAGGGACCCTCCTGGTGAGCTGGCTTAATCTCCACTCTGAGGATTCTCAGTGACGGCCATTAAATAAATTTTGTTCCACTGCTACCTGTCCAGCAGTGCAGCACTAAATATATTATTTATGCTTGGGATAGATATCCGGTATCTTAGGATCACAGTCCGCATTCTAGTGTCGTGTAAAACGTTTCCGCCTTCTCAGTAACGAAACTTTGCGTTTGTCAGATGATGCCTTATATCAGTGACTATGGTCTTGCTTTAAACTTCTTTTTGTTTCTGAATGCTTTGTGTTCAGCTCAAAGACAGAGTCAGCGCTACTGGTACGATAAGGACTGGCTCAGCAGCGGTCACATGTATGGCCTGCCCTTCTTAGAAGAAAACTACTCTCATCAGAACGGCAAGAAAATGGCAGCCACGCACCAACTCCTGGGCGACGTGCACCGCGTGTTTGAAGTGCTGAACGGCCTCCAGCTCAAAATGAGCATACTGCAGTAGGTTTTTTTTAAATCACCAAGTAAAGGTTGTACAAGGAATTCTTCCTGACAATCAAATGACCTTTTTTTTTTTTTTTTTGGGAAAAGTGTAACTTTGATTATTGTTTACTGTTGTCAAGCTTGGTGGAGAGAGATATAGCAGATTCCATGTTGAAATCCAAGTTAAACAAAGACTAATGTACTTCGTGAGTAACTGAGACTTTGTAGAAAGACCATATCTGAAATTCCTTGTTTTTTTTTTTGTTTTTTTTTTTCTTCATATACAGTCCCCTCTGAAAGTACTGGAATGGCAAGGCCAATTCTTTTGTTTTTGCTATACACTGAAGACACTTTGGTTTGAGATGAAAAGATGAATAGATCAGAATTTTAGCTTTCATTTCCTGATATTTATATCTACGTGTGTTAAACTACTCAGAACATTGCACCTTTGGTGGAAAACCACCTGATTTCTCGGTGAAAAACAAAAAAAAGAGTAATCTTAAGTATCTAAAGAAGATTCATATCCATCACTTTTCCTTATTAGTGACGTGCTTGCTAATTGAAACAACTTCACGGAAACAATCAAATTGGCCTGCTGTTGTGTTATAACTTCTGTTCTTGGTGCATGTGTTTTTATGGCAGCGTGAACTTTTTGTGATGATTTTTGACCTCTTCCTTCAATGATCTGGGAGACATTTGATTAATCCGTTTTTTTTTTGTTGTTGTTTTTTTTTAATTTAAGAAACACATAGTTTATTTATTAGTTAATAGTTTATTTGTTAGTTTATTTAAAATAAAATCCACAACTTGAGTGGTACAAATATAAACTTCAGACTAAACCTTTACATTAACACAACTGTTTGTCCAATTTATATATACAGTCATGTGAAAAAATAAGTACACCCCATGGAAATTGTTAGCTTTTTTGACATTTGGACAAGCAAACATTTGATCATCTTTGGAAAAAGTGCCTGTTTGTTCAAGTACATCAGCTTTATTAAAAGACAAGGAAAATGAGCTTTTTCAATCATTTATTCAACAGAAATATCAATAGATGTGATATTCGTCTCATCTCAGATGCTAGTCTTGCCCCCTTTAGCAGAAATCGCTTCATGTAGGCATTTTGCGTAATTGTCCACCAGGCTTGCTGGAATTTTGGACCACTCTTAAATGCAATATTCTTTCAGTTGCAAGATGTTTGAGGGTTTTCTTGCATGTACTGCCTGTTTCAAATCCCCCACAACATTTCAGTGGGATTCAAATCTGGGATTGACTAGGCTGTTCTCCTGCTTCTCCTGAAAAGCTGTCTTTGGTCTGTGCCAAACATGTCTGCTGTTACTGTGGCCAAACATCTCTATCTTTGATTCATCTGTCCAGAGCACATTATTCCAAAAGGCCTGGTCTTTGCCTATGCCCTCATTGGCAAACTGTACTCTTGCAAAGGCTTTTTCATGGCTCGCCTCCCATGCAGGTCAAATTTGTGCAATCTCTTTCTGATTGTAGAAACATGCACTTTGACACCAACAGTTGAAAGACTTATTAGGAGATCCTGTGATGAAATTTTGGGGTTCTTGGAGACTTCTTTTTGCATCAAACGGTCTGCTCTTGGCCTGAATTTGCTGGGACGGTCAGATTACGTTTGAAATCTGTGCCCTTTCTAGATTATTTTCCTTACAGTGGGATGATGCATTTCAAATAATTTGGAGATCTTTCTTAAATCCCTTACCAGACTCCTAGGCATCCACAACCTTTTTTTCTGAAAGGCTTACAGAACTCTTTAGATTTTGGCATAATGACACCACACACCTCAATAGCAAAGGGAACACTAGACACGAGATATGAGAGGGGTATGGTTCAACCTGAGTTCAACCTGCACTCAACCAAGACTGGTTCACCCTGCACTCCCTAAGCAGGTTCTAATCACTGGCACCCAGTCTTGAACACCTGATTATAATTTTATGGATTTGAAGGTGTGATAAATGTCGGGGTGTGTTTACTTTTTTTCCATGTGACTGATCTGGTTTTTGTTCATTTAAATTGTGAAAATTACTACAAAATGTTAGTTTTATGTGTCATTTGATAGTGTATCACCTTTATTAATAGGTACTGTTTCAAAGAGGATCAAATGTTTGCTTGTACAAATATGTGTAAAACAAAACAAAACAACAACAAAAAATTTCCATGGGGTGTACTTATTTTTTCACATGAATAGTATTTATTCTTTTTTTTTTGTGGATGCACAAAAAAAGCACTGATAATTTAACTACAGTCCTAAATTATTAATACAGTCTGTCACTGCACCTTATGATTTCTGTTACTCTGTGCCTTTAGGCATATTGTTTTACTCCTTTTTACTTTGATCGTACAGTTTTAATTTGACATTAGATCTTACTTGCGCTGTGCTGTTAATCACTGCGTCTCTCTCTCTCTCTCTCTCTCTCTCTCTCTCTCATATACTAATAGATCACTCCCATTATAATAAACTACAGAAGCTACACTGCAATTGCGCAAATACAGCATATAATGACGAACTTGAATTAAACCGAACCTTTAAGTAACTCGCACCAATTTGCCCAACCATTTTTACACATTTTGGGTCTAAAAAGAAGTTTGTGCTCGTGCATCATGATTTTTCATAGTCAATTATTATTGATTTTATCGATTAGTTGTTGCAGCTCTAAAACAGAGCTGATATAACAGGCTCCGCATGCACACGTTTAACGTCTTGTATGCCTCTTGTCATAGTTCACTGAAATTGTTCATTGTGTTTGTGCTTTATGTCATCATTTTAGATTCCCAAACATTAGTTTTCTAGCACAAAATTAAATGTTGCAGAAAAATCTTTGTATGTCAGTAAAGAAAGCAGTATATTATGTAAGAGACACTTTTCAAAAATCCACAAAAAAACACAATGAAGGCTGCTGGGTTTTGCTGCAAAAATAAGAAGCAAGTGTGACAGTCAAAGTCTCCAGAAGAACCGTGGCTGGTTCTGCAAGATACTCAATAAAATTTCCCAGCTCATTTCCTTATAAAACTGCACAAATTGTACCGGCGACCTTTTAAAATCTATTTATTTATTTATTTATTTTGGTCACACCAAATATTGACTTTGTTTCATTTACTACTGTTTACTGCTCTTTGTTTTTTTTTTGTTGTTGTTGTTGTTTGTTTGTTTGTTTGTTTCTTTTTTAAATATAGAAACATTTAATATCATTATTTTCAAGTCATCTTTGCTCTACAGCATTTCTTTGCATGTGCCTAAAACTTTTGTGCAGTACTGTGTGTATTACACTTATTGGCTTTCATCTGTATGTAAAACAGCCACTGAATCATTTCTGAGCTAGTAATGAAATGAAATGAAACCTGTATTGTTTGTCTGATAGGGCTCAGGCTCACCCAGACCTGAAACTGTGGCGACAGCCCTGGAAGCCATCTGACGGCATGTTCAGGAAGGGGACGGGGCATTCCGGCATGACCACGCCCTCTCCTTGCTCCCCTCACGCAGCGGACTCCACAGATGGTGAGCAGGTCAATTCCAAGCAACCCATGCCTCCTGCCTGCTCTTTCCAGACGTCTTACATCAGCAGCGAGCACTGCTACCAAAAGCCACATGCATATTATCCAGCGCTGGAGCAGCGGCTGGTGGTGGAGACACGCAGCACCGAGGAGCTTCTGGAGCTCGAGACGCGCAAACTGCAACTGACCAATTCTAAGGTGGTGTAACAGTGCACTATTATTGATGTATTTAGTATACGTACATGGATAATGGATTTTACCGATGACTAAGTTGGGCGGTACCTGCCGATAACCAATTGATCAACCGATTTTAAAATTTATACTAAATGAAAATATAACAAAGTAAGATACTTCTGATCTTTAATACAAAAATAAACAGCACTGACTGTACCATGAAAATGTACTGTACGTTTTAAAATTCAATAAATATATAAACTATTAATAAATATTAAATATTAAAGATATACATCCAAACTGAACCAAAACGTAACACTCCAAATACCAAATAAAAACAGAGACATCCAAAATGAATTAAAAAAAAAAAAAAAAAAAAACTCTTCAAATAACACAACAAAATTTGTCAGTGATGGTTTTTATTTCGCCCCTAGAGGCCACTCTCGTACCGTATAATTACAGTGGGCTTTTTTTCAGCCGCTCCCGCAACCGGGGAAAACCAGTGTGGATTTTTGCCGATGACCAATAGTTCCAGCAATCAGTCATCAGTGCTGATCAATC
>JANDJT010000050.1:12191283-12204677 GCA_024331685.1 Stegophilus panzeri
CCTCCCCACTCTTCCATGGATGCCATTTTTGCCCAGTGTCTTTCTGATAGTGGAGTCATGAACAGTGACCTTTATTGATGCACAAGAGGCCTGTAGATCCTTTGATGTTGTCCTTAGCTCTTTTGTGACTTTCTGGATGAGTTGTTGCTGTGCTCTTGGAGGAATTTTGGAAGGTTGGCCACTTCTGGGAAGATTCACTACTGTGCAGAGTTTTTTCCATTAGGAGATAAAGGCTCTCATTGTGGTTCTTTGGAGTTCCTGAGCCTTTGAAATAACTTTGTAACCCGTCCCAGACTGATGCATTTCAATCACCTTCTTCCTCATCATTTCTGGAAGTGTGTTACTGGGTAAGACCTGGGTAACCAATATCATGCTGTTGAAAAATTTTTTAAGTATTGATTTGAGTGAACAGGGTTTGCAATAATCAGGCCTGGTTGTGTCTAGTCCAGCTGAATCACATTATGAATACAGTTTCATGGATTTGGGGAATTAGTAACTATGGGGAAAAATACATTTTCACACAGGCCCAGTTAGTATTGGATAACTTCTTTGCTTCAGTATATACCGTTATCATTTAAAAACTGTATTTTGTTTTTACTCAGGTTGCCTTTGTTTCATCTTAGATTTTGTTTTAATTTCTGAAACAATGTAGTATGTGATATACACAAAAACAGAAGAAACCAGGATACTTTTTTACACCACTGTAAATGTACTGCAGGTTCACCATATCTTCAGAATAAATAAATAACTTTTGTTTATTCAGTCAAAATGTTTGAATTTATGAAGTGTCTGACCTACAGCTAAAGTCTGTAATTGAAACAGAGCACCGAAATCGTCTAAAACGCCAGATTTTTGTGGGCTTTGTGTTTGAAACCTACTGAAGAGCGCTTTTCTTTTCTTTTTTTTTTTTTTTTAAACCATTATAAAAATGTAACCGTATAACGTATAATGCATGTTGGTTGTTGCCATCCGGAGCTACCAGACTTCAAAAGTGCGTATCTCGCAGGCTCTCCATGATGGAACGCGATCATGTGACCTCGAGCACATTGGGACCTCTGGTGTTCCAACAGTGCAACTGCTTTACATGCATTATTAATAGAATGCTGATTTCCACCACCTGAAGTGCACGTTTCTGCGTTGCACATTTTGCATCATGTACCGTTGCACCCCTGACATCTTGTGATTTTATGCACGAGCGCAGATCTCGTCGATTGATTGATGTAAGCAGAACGTAGTCATTTTTCTTTAATTGCAGGTCTATTATTAGATCTTCATTGTACAGTCTGGTTTGGAGAACATTATTACACAGTCTGTTAGTGAATGCAGCCCAGATTTTACTGGGGTCATCTCACAGAATTTGAGCATTTTTAAATCTAACCTAAATTTTATTTTTGTTTATTTATTTATTTTAAAGCTTTTTCTTAATGGTTTTAACCATTTTGTAATCAAGTCTGGTTTTTGTATGTTGTGTATAGTTTTTTTCTTCTTGCTATTTTCTTATTGTGTAAAGTGCCTTGAAAAGCTTCTTTAAAGGCGTTATATAAAAATATATTATTATTATTATCTCATACAGTGTGACAAGTAATAATCGTAAAAGACAGCTGAACTCGGACACAATTGGTTTTAGTCTTTATTTGAACTATCTTCTTGAATATCCATGTGTAAAAAAAAAAAAAAACCCTTCAGTGAAAACAACAAACTGCCAAAAACTCTGTAGTAAAAAATGAAATCTGCTGTTACTACATATGATGTGGAAGCATGGCAGCCGTGGCACTGGCGTACTATAATGTTGTGTGAGTTTGGCACATGATTATACTTGGCTACTGCTTCTGATTTGTTTAATCCTTGATGCATCCTCTCCAGTATAATTGTAGAACGTTATTTAATAGAATTCCATGTCATTTTTTTGTGCTGGGTTGTTTTTTTTTTGTGTGTGAATACGCAGTTATTAATTACTATACGTCAGAATGGATGAAACACACCTCTCTGTTTCTTGTTCAGTTTTAGAAAGTTGGCTGGACTACACGGGTGAGCTGGAGCCTCCAGACCCTCTGGCGCGTCTCCCGCAGCTCAAACACCGCATCAGACAGCTACTGACAGACCTGGGAACAGTGCAGCAGATCGCATTGTGCTCCTCATCCACATGAGGGCGACAGAGCACACATCTCCTCAGAAACGTACAGGAGAGATGGAATTTTTATTTTTATTTTTAAAAAGTGAGACTTGAACCTGAACTAAAGCAGATAAATAAGTGGTATTTAAGCTCTGAGGAAAACTGCGAGAGCCAAAACAAACCAACCCTAGAGAGAGGGGGAAAAAAAGAAGAGAGAATGTACTTGACCGTTTAATACGTTAAAAGTTTTGATTGTAATTCAGGGTTATGGTTCAAGTCCAGGCATCAGATATGCCTCTTTTTTTTGTTTTTGTTTGTTTTCTAGAAGGACTATAATGTTTTGGCATTACATGCAAGGGGTTTTATTTTGGTTATGAAGCGAGTTTTTCAGCACTTAAATTTGTTAATTATCATCATATAAAGTTTTATTTTGGTTTCTCCACTTCATTGCTAATGTTATGCAAAACCACCTTTTTCTTACGCGACCTGTTTGTGAAGAACTGTTTGAATATTTGACCTCTTCAGACGAAGAGATTCTGAGGCAGTGACCGGTTTTGTAGCTATTGAAGTAAACATGGAAACGTTTAAAGGAGCATATATTTTAATCTCAAAGTACTTGTGTCTTGCTTTTATATTTTGTATTAAATAGACAATGTAAATTGCCTATATGTGTTGCCTATATTAATTCATGTTTCAGGTTGTTTTGTCCTTTTACTGTTTGATCAAAACTGTAATGTTATTTACTGTGACTGAGTTTGCATTCATTATACCAATTACAACAACAAAATAATAATAATGATGATGATGATGATGATGATAATAATAATAATAATGATAACTACCTTTATCTCTTGTACATTCTGTAGTAATTTGGACATAATTGCTTGTTTGTGTTTTGTATGAATGCAAATGTTTTCCCTGCCATATTTAACAAGCACAAAAAGGGCATCATATATATAATTTTTTTTTTTTTTTTTTTTTTTTTTAAATTTTCACAAGCTCTTACAGCATACTGTACTGTTATTTCTGTTTTTTTTCCCCCGTTACATTTTTAACTTATTGTAATTGAGAATTTAAGTTATTGAGTTTTCTGTTGTTGGTGTTTTTTTTTTTTAAACCGCACTTGCCATGTGTATAGGCTGAGTTTTTGGCCAAAATGTTGTGTGTGTCAGAGAAGCAGATGGGCCCTCAGTGTGTGTTCAGCAAGAGAGTGTCCGAGTTTAGTGCTCATGCCCATTGGTAGTTCTGTCTCTCATCAAAATTGTTTCATTTGACTTGTCAATTCTTAACCAGCGCCTGATGTTCCAGAGCAACACATTCAAATGCAACAGTGGTCTATGTTTTTAAGAAATTCCGACCCGACGAGAATCGACTGGAAGATTCTGTTTGTTTTCCTAATCTCGATGCTTTTCTTTGTGTAGCCAGTGACCTGTATGCAGCCTGTTCTTGGTCCTTTCACTCTGCTGTGCGATGTCCTGCGTGTCTGCCCTCTTGCATCACCAGTCACTGGAAGTACAGTAATCGGACATGATTATTTTATAAATCTTTTGATTTCTTTTTTTTTTTTTTTTTAGCGCTTTGTGTGGCGCCCAAGTTCTTCTTGACTTCTAGATTTAAAAAAAAAAATCCGTTCTTCAAACCGCCATGGAAACAGGAGAAATTCTTTGTCAAGCATAATAATGCATTAGCTGACGCCAAGAAAAATAAATAATAATAATAATAATAATAAAAAATCCTGTATGCTCAGCTTCCTTAAATATATGGTCAGTATGCTGTTTGTTTTTTTTGTTTGTGTTTGATTGTTTCTATTTTCTGGTGCCATGATCATCTTCACAGTGCATCCTTGTCATTTTGGCACCCTTAAATTTTATTTACAACATCTGGGCTGCTGTTGTTAAAGACTATGGAATTGCAGTCGAGGCTCAGGGATACAAATGCATTTCAATTGCAGGAGTCTTTTATATATTTATATATACACATACGTGTGTGTGTGTGTGTGTGTGTGTATATATAATATAAAAAAAAATATGAAGGGAGTAGGTGGTTTTGGATGTTTTTACATACAGTAATTGAAAATCTAAATGTGCGAGCTTATTAGACAGCTGTTACTTCGAAATATTCTCATCTGGGGAGAAAAACAAAACTATAAATATAGAGTGAATGTAGGTGTAATCATTACTACCGCTCTTTATACTGTAAGAGCTATGGAAAGGGCTGAATCATAAATAGTTCTTTACTGTATTTATACTGCACTATGTAGTGTAAAGCATTACGTAATACGTGTTGTATTGTAGTGCGCTCGTTTCGGGAGCAGGAAGCCGTTTGGGATGTAGCCATGGTTGCTCTTGACTCCGCCCCTTTGAGTAATATTGACGTTACCCGTAGCAGAGATGTGCAGAGCTCAGGAGCCAGTACACACACACACGCATACATCGCGTTTCAGTCCTGCTCCTTTCTCTTAGCAACACGGTGAGTAGATTTTTTTTTTCTTTTTATAATTAATTAATGTACATTTTTCATGTAAATAGTCGGACAACTTTTGTATTTTATAAAAATCCTTTCTAATATTGAATTTGGTGACATTTTTGCGCAATCGAGTGAACTAATGCGTATGAGATGTGAGTCTCCCCGCTAGCTAGCTAACGGTGTAGCTCGGCTAGATACCTAGCTGTCACGCTACCGCGCTACTAGCTCTCATGAACCCTTCAACGCAATGTCCTGTTGAGATTAGACACCTTAGAAACGGAGTGCGTTGGATACTTCTAAACCGTTCTAAGCACTTCTGAAGTGTGTGTGAGAGAGAGAAGCTAGCAGGCTAAGCCTTGTCCAGTGTAGAGCCAGGCTCAATGCCAGAAGGTCACTCCTCTCCATTACAGCTGCAGGACAACCGAGCAGCTCGCTTTTTACCGGTTTCCTACTCTATTACACACACAAAGCGGCTATTTATCCAAAATAACTTTATTATTTTTTTTAAACAATTACCTTACAGCTATATAAATCACTCTTGCAGTAAATTTCTAATTAGTTTTAGTGTAAGTGTCTGAAATGTTATGTAAAAATGAGACGCGTCAAGTTTATTCAGAGTTCAGCGTTAAGGCATGTTGTGTGAAATGGCTTCCAGATGATAATGAATTCCTCACAAAGATTCAGGACCATAATGCTGTGGGAATAATGAATCACTGTTTAATATGCTGTATTAATGCAGTTTGATCCTGCAGCGCTGTTGAATCCTCGATTCTGATTGGTCAGAAGAGTACAGTCCTCGACTCTGGTTGGTCAGAAGAGTACAGTCCTCGACTCTGGTTGGTCAGAAGAGTACAGTCCTCGACTCTGGTTGGTCAGAAGAGTACAGTCCTCGATTCTGGTTGGTCAGAAGAGTACAGTCCTCGATTCTGGTTGGTCAGAAGAGTACAGTCCTCGATTCTGGGCGGTCAGAAGAGTACTGTCCTCGACTCTGGGCGGTCAGAAGAGTACTGTCCTCGACTCTGGTTGGTCAGAAGAGTACTGTCCTCGACTCTGGTTGGTCAGAAGAGTACAGTCCTCGACTCTGATTGGTCAGAAAGTGGTGGTGAGGTTTTTGTAATAGCAGCTCTGACACTAGGGTTAGGGTCATGGGGCTTAGGCTGATTTTGTGTTTTGTTTTTGTTTTTTGTTACGGTGGCTTAATGGATAACATGTGTGCCTCACACCTCCGGGGTTTGAATACGACCTTCCCCTTATGTGTGCGTGTGAAGTTTGCATGTTCTCCCTGTGCTATGTGGGTTTCCTCCGAGTACTGCGGTTTCCTCCCTCAGCCCAAAGACATGCGCTGTAGGCTGATTTGGTGTTTCCGAATTGTCGTAGTGTGTGAATGGGTGTGTGAGTGTGTGTGTGTGTGCATGCAATCATGGCCTGTGATGGGTTGGCATCCTGTCCAGTGTGTCCACTGTCTTGTTTCTCGAGTCCCCTGGAATAGGCTCCAGACTGTAAAGCGGTATGGAAAATGATTGTATGAATGTGCTTTTTTGAGATATTGTGGATATTGTGCTTTTTAAAAAAAATATTTATTAGATTTTTTAAAAATAAATCACAATATATTAGATGATTTATTAAACGACTGGAAGCAGCCGGTTTGATGTAAAAATTTCATATTTAATCTTTAAAATATTTAAATGTTAATTTTTTTTTACTTTTTCTGTCTTTTCAAATACCCAAGCCTGTCATTTATTTATTTATTTAGTTAGTTAATTTAGTTTATTTAGTTAGTTAGTTACGACGGTGTTTTAGTGCCACGTAGATTAAAATAAAACAAAAAAGGTTGTAATACTTTGAGAATAAAGTCGTAGCAATACAAGATTAAAGTTCGCAGATTCGAGATTCGCGCTGCTATTTCTCAAGAAATAAACACAGAAAAAGGACAAAATGTGTATTAAAATCTATATTCAGTTGCAAGAAAATACACATTTAGTCATGTTTGTGTGTCTATTTCTTGAGAAATAGAATTGCGAATCTCGAATCTGCGACTGTTCGATATCAAACTAACTTTACTTCGGCATAATTTTGACTTTAATCTCGAAATCTTAATTTATGAAATTGTTTTTTGTTTTTTTTTACGTGGCATTAAAACGGTGTCGTAGTTAGTTATCTATCTGTTTTATTTGTTTTATAATTACTTTTATAAATATAATAAATGTATTTTTGTAGACATTTTAAACCCAAGGTTTATTATTAATGCAGCACTATTGTATTACTGCTAGTGTGTTTGCAAACCTGTATATCGTGATTCATATTATGTATGGTAGAAATCTCTTTGAGAATCATGATGTGATTTTTAAATTAATAATTTTTTTTATCATATCATCCACTTCTAATAACAGGTTCATATTAATCCACTTCTTGTAATACACGATCATCTCTGTAGTAAGCCCATACACAGGGACATGTATAACGAGCGCTGTTCCCCGTGGCAGTGCTGTGCAGCAGTCTGATGTTAAAAAAAAGAAAAAGAAAAAGTGCAATTTTCAGTTATGAGAAAGTGTGGTGTGTGTGTTCATTCGTTTGAGAGTGAGGGAATGGGAATGTTTGTAGTGTAAACACTAATGTAAACAGTAACAGGAACTAACTTGTCTCGCAGGTGTTCCACAGTATGAAACGCAGTTATAAATAGATTTTAAGTATGTATTTATTTTTAATAAATAGCAATTAATGTTCATTGGCAATTTATCTTTTGTTTTGGGGAAAATAATCAGCGTCAGTATAATTAATTTTTTCATTTTAAGTATTCATTTAGGACTGTAGTGCTCTTTTTTTGTGCGTCCCTAAAAAAATAATGCATAAATACTTATATAAACTTCACCTCTTATATCTGAGTTTAAACAAAGTAAGTGTGTCTACGTTAAATGCGACTCAAGGACTGGGAGTGCATCTTTGCTTATATGATTGACATACTGTTAAAAGGTGTGTTTGTACTCATCACAGACCGTGCTGCTCGCCTGCCTCACACACACACACACACACACACACGCGCGCGCACACACACACACGCACGCTTGTTTACTCCACACTAGCTGGTGAGAAACATCTGATAAAATCAGGCCTCTTAAAGGAATTGTGTTTTAGGCAGTTGGTACTGCAGAATATTTCATTCTGTTTCTGTTGTGACGTCAAAACACTACAAAAGCAGCTCATTCAGTACGTTTACATGGACAACAATAATCTAATATTAACCCGATTAAGACGATACTCTGATTAAGAAACTAGCATGTAAACAGCGATTATCGATGACCTTAATCCAACTAAAGTCATACTCGAAATAAACACAAATTGAATTAAGACGTGGAGTATTCCTATTTTAGTCGCATGAAGTGCCTTGAAACGCACAGGACGTTGTACTGTGACAGTACGTACACTGTTCGATGCAGTGCCTACTGCAGGACCGTTGAAACAGTACGCACTAATCAGTGTGTGTATGTATTATGACTACAATCCTGGACATGCTACATCTGCAATGTTGGCATTGTCATGTGAACTTCGATGTCATCATTAAGACAAAAACTTATAGGGGCCACCAGATTAAAGCAACCGCACTAACGGTGAAATGCATGTCAGGAAATGTAACTGAATTGGTCGTTTAATGTGGGTGGGGTTAACAGGCTGAGGTAAATTCATTACTGTTAGCATGGCCGTCTAAGTCACAATGGAGATTACAAAAAAGGTTTTTAAACGCTGTGAGAACTGTTTTCTTATTTAAACCTTCAACAAGTTAACAGTTTATTCGGGTATTGTTAAACACGTCCTGTTTATCCAAGGTTTAATACTTAAAAAGAGCCGCGCTGTCTTCCGCCATTTTTTCTTAGCTCGTTCACACCTGTCCCATTGCATTATGGGAATTTTTGACTACTGCGAAATCTCACCTGAAGCAGTACGCCATCTGGGTATTTCTCGCCTGCTGAGAATTCGGACATACTACCGCTCTGGCGTATTGCTTTTCACCCACTGTGTAGTAGGGTAGTACGCCATTTCGGACGCAGCCATAGCGTTATTTGATGTGTTGATGTAATATCCACTGAAACACGAAGTCAGGGCGGGACATATCGAGTGCCACTCCCCCTTTTTAAGTAGCGAGTAGTAGGCTTGCTGCGATAGCCGTTGTTCCCGGTGTTGGGGCTGCACACCGATTACATCACTTGTTGTTTTGCCTTTTTATAGTAATAAAAATCATTTAGTTCAGTTAGAGAACGGACGCGACAATTAAAAACTGAACGCGTCTGCTCAATTCAACACGAGCCGAATGAGTTTGAGTCGCAGCACAGAGCAGTAGGAGTCAGATTTCATTCATCACGAGTGAGAGTGAGGCGCGCTGACTGACAAGACGATGATGGAAGATTTGGTTTCAAAAGTTCGATGTTTAATATGAGAGAGTTTGTCATTGTACTGTTTTGTAGTTAAAACACAACAACCCCCTCACTCCCAGTCATAAGAACATAACACTACCCCTCCAAAGGTTAAAAAAACACAACAACCCCAACCGCCCGGTGATAAAAACACAACAACCCCAACACCCTGGTGATAAAAACATGACAACCAAACATAACATGGTCAACATCAAGCAGGAGCTGGAACGGGAGTACTTCGGCTAATAGTACACACACGTCCACACATCTGCGTCGGTCAACAGGACTCGAGGAAAACATGAAGCAACACACAAACACGTCTCTCTCGCCTCACTGGGTGAATGCAGGTTAAAGAAATCGGAGTGGGAAACGGGCCTATATGTGTCTATACAGGTCTATATGCATATGCGCGAGTCTAGTCTGAAGGAGAACGCAGGAGTCAACTATTTCTGTGGCTACAGAAACTGCAAACCCAGCAAACAGCAGACTGTGAACTAAAAGCCCTGTCCTTCAGACACATCCGCGGAGGAAGCTTGGCCAGAGAGCTACTGCTTCCTTTCAATGATTGTCCTTATATAAAGCCGGATGTTTTATTGAATCGAACATGAAAAGCTAAGGCACATATTCCGGCACTGCTTATTTCTGCGGTGTTAAAATCATAATCTTATCAAACCCAATTTTGTTACATCCATCAGGGCTTCATTTCCGTGCTTTATTGCTGCTTGTGAGCAAAATAGCTCGGACAGTCAAATTATTACAAACATAAATTTCCCTCTGTATACAATCAAATAAAGCTTATTCACCCAAAGATGTAAGCATGGCGATCAAATGAAACCAGCCCCTGGGAATTATTAAGATGATAACTTCGTCCGTGAAGTATTCGAGCTGTGAAAATGAACAAAATCTCCATCTTCTGCCAGCAGGTATGTGTTATGAGGTGAAAGGAATTTAACCAAGGGGGAAGTGGAATTTCGTGTACTCTATTCTTCTTTTTGAGCGTGAGTGTAACGCTTCATGGACGGTTTGCAGGTTACTGCTGTAGCAATTTGACTTTTAATTGTTGAGATTTAACATTAGTGCAGGTCATAGTGTTACACACACACACACACACGCGCTTGCCTGTGCTGCTAACACTGCCACTAACCCACTTTCCCTAAATACTAGGTGAGGAAATCTATAAATCAGCAGTAAAGCTGTATGATCCGTGACAGCGGTTTGGAACGTGGATCATCTACAGCGTAGGGAAACGTCTCTGAGCAGCACACACTTCACTTTCATGTAAAGTTAGATGTGACGCCTGGGCTGAGGGGGAAGAATTAATTATTTAAAAAAAAAAAAAAATGACGAATGGTTGAAGCATTATGTCTTTTATTCGCACAGCCCTGTTTATGTGTATGCTGCGCTGTGTTTTTGTTCATTATGTTAAGCATGTTCTGCTCTTCATTTTCATTCCGGACGTCTCTTAGCTGTCGTGTGATAGAACAGGGGAAATAAAGTAAATGAAAGAAACGTCTTTAGCTGTGAATCTTTATGCGGTATAAAGGACTCGCGAGGTCAGGCTTGTCGTACCTTTTTTCTCTGTGCTCTCTAACATTTAGCCATTTCCTCTGGAGGATGCACCCACTACTTCAGTTCAACTTAATTCAATTATGTCGCAAAGTAGATTATGTAGACATTGTCACAAAGCAGCTTTAGAGAAATCTGGTTGTAGCTCTAAGTGGCAAGGCAAACACTCCCTGACACGACATAAAGAAGAAACCTTGAGCGGAACCAGGAACCTATGGCTCCTTCCCACTGCACCCAACATTGGTGATTATTTTCTTATACTTTCAGTACCATTTTTTTTCATTTATTTAAAATAAAATCCACACACACCAGAATGTATATTATTCATTTAGGACTGTAGTTTAATTCAGTGCTTTTTGTGCATCCATAAAAATAATGCATAAATACTTATGTATGTGTATATATATATATATATATATATTTCATATACTGGTTTGTCTGAATACCATAGCGTTTCTAGAAGCAGGTTCATGGCGTGAAAACTCCCGTTGCTTGTTGTTGCTCTGTTCTTATCACCTGACGTCCTCTCCCTATCACTATACCAACAGCCTCCCTGGGCAACAGCTGCTCTGTGTTTTCTCACACCCTGTACTTCCTGTCTGTTTTGCTCCTCAAAGCGCTCCTTCACTGCACTGGCAGCTTCTATTTCTGGTGTCTGGACAGGGAGCGAGGTGGGAGCGAGTAGTGGACATTACACCCACTCGATTGGAGCTCATCTGTCTACTTGCATCGTGTCATTTCCCAGTATTTCAGGCTGCATTGCACTCCAGACGACAGTGGATAGGTGTCAGTAGGTAGCAGAAAGCGGGAAGTAGACGGTTCGTCATGGCGTAATCAATTTCCGTTATAATATCATGCTTGATTATGGCACCTCAGTTCTTGCCCCCACTGTTGTTCATTCCTGCCATTGTCAGAGCTTGATTAAGACCTACACAGGCCACTGGGGCTATGGTGACTCCAAGGGCCCCTTCCATTGTATCATTATCGATTCAGGGGCCTGCGATTAATTCATAGCTGCAACCAAAATATATTTTGAAAAACGTGTTGAGCTTTTTTTCAAAATGAAATGCTACATATTTCAGCACAAAAAAGGACCCGTGATGAACTTAAGCTTTGAAGAACGTCACGTTCGGGACATGGCTGGAATTAGTTGCCTTAAGTAAAGGTCCATCATAAAAATTATACACGCGTCTTTGCGTATTTGGCAAGTAGACTTGAATGCGCCCTAACTAAGCAGCCATGGACATAAAGTACAGCAAACAAAACTCAACTACTGAACATAAACAAGGATGATCTGTCTCATCATACAACCTCAGCTAGCTGAAGGAACTATCAGGTTGGTTAGGTTGGTGGGCGGGGCAACTTATGGAGCTAACTATTGTACTAACTGCTGAATTCAGCAGATGTACTTAAAGGTTATAGATGATTTCAATGAGGAAAAACAATAATGAAGTTACTGCTCATGTCCATTCCTAAAACATTTCCGGTTGCGCCATTTTTAAATGTAAAGCTGTCAAAACAATATGATCAGCTCATAATTTATAAATCTCCTGAGAAGCAAAATAACAAGATATATACACAGAAATGAACAATAAACGATCTGTTGTGATTTTTATTTTATTTTTTTTCCCCCCACGGACTTGAAATTTAAGCTTGAAGTGACTTACCCTGATGTGTATTGTAACCTTTTTGATATGAAGTGGTGAAAGTGTATCGTAATTTGGCCGCTTACAACTACTTTCTTAGAAGAAAGGTGCCAAATATTGGTTCATATAATGCGGATGGCATCTGTATTGTGAAGTTAGTGAACAGACTCTACATGGCTTATTGCAAGTGGACACCATACATGCGTAGCTGGATGAGTTAGCTAGCCAATTGGTTAGTTTTCTTGTTCAGCAAGTGAACTCATTCCACATCTCAGTATTTAGTCATTTAGGATAGAACATGCAGTTCATATTGACCTCTGGTTTTAAATGTCGGTGATTATCAGATTAGGCGAGGTTTATGTTAATGTTGCTGTAATTCCTGTGGCTGCGGACAGTACGTAAGGGAAGGCTTAAATGCCTTATTCGTCAGTGACCTGAGGGAACATCGAAATAACAGAACAAAACAGTCCTCATTTTCATTTTGTCATTCTGTCCTTAAATCAATCTACCAGACCCGTGAATAATGTTTGTTCGCTGCTGTTTCGAACGCTGTTTCTCACCAAGCGGATATGTCCTAGGAACAGTGACGTCACTTCCTGCGCTCATGAATATTCACTTCAAATGGTCTGTATGCTTAGTGATTACATGAATTATGGGAGTTTATGGAATTAAGAGTGATTCACGCAGCCACTTTCTCCTGAACGTTTCTCATTTGCCCTTGTAAAGGAGCAGCCACTGTGAAATGCCTGCACCTGTGGCTGTTCAACTCAGTGCTTCATGAATGACCTCTGTGTTTTGAATGGCGTCATAAACTGACATTAACACTGCCAGCCAGTTTAGTTTGTTAAGAGCCTTGTGAGTTATACTTTGAAAGTGCTTTTGTCAGCCTTGTGAATGTTATTCATCTCTATTGTTGAGTAATTGTAACGATTGGGCTGTTATTGGAGCAGCAAGACACAAAACAGCAGAAGTACAAGTATGTAATTGTTATTTGTAAAGTATTGCGTTTAATATAAATATATGTAGCTTGCAAAAACACCGTCATTTTACTCAGAAATAACTGAAACATTGACATCGCAACACACTGTAATTGGTGTAAACCCTAGGGAGGTTCATGTTTAATTCAATTCAATTTTATTTGTATAGCGCTTTTTACAACAGACATTGTCTCAAAGCAGCTTTACAGAAATATCAACA
>JANDJT010000050.1:12226442-12240169 GCA_024331685.1 Stegophilus panzeri
GGGGTGTGTATATATGTGTGTGTGTGTGTGTGTGTGTGTATATACGTGTGTATATATATATATATATATATATATATATATATATATATATATAATATACTCCCCAGTTTCTATCTCATGTGATTGGTAAAAGGACTATATTACAATTAACTGTTTTTTTTTTTTTACCCTAACTACACATTATTCCCCTTTGGGGTTGGCAGGTTTACATACATTCCCCTCTGAAAATATTGGGACGGCAAGGCCAGTTCTTTTGTTTGTGCTACACACAGAAGACATTTGGGTTTGAGATCAAATGATGAATGGTTGGTCAGAATTTCAGGTCTATGTGTTAAACAATTTGGAACTTGGTGCCTTTTGTTTGACCCCACCCATTTTTCAAGAAAATATTGGATCGTGACTGACAGGTGTTTCTTGTTGCCTAGGTGTGCCCCGTTAGAGTGATTATTTAAGATAGATCGATCTGAATGTGATAACTGCATTTGTTGTCAAAGAGCATGAACCAACATGAAGACCAGAGAGATGTCCATAGGAGAAAAGCAAGCCATTTTAAATCTGAGAAAAGAAGGAAAATCTGTCCGAGCCATTGCACAAGCATTGGGCATAGCCAATACAACATTTTGGAATGTCCTGAAAAAGAAAGAAGCCACTGGTAGACATAAATCAGGAAGTGAATGCTGAAATTTTGTCTCATATTTCACTTTTAATCTCAAACCCAAATGCCTTCAGTGTATAGCAAAAGCAATAGATTTGCCCTTGCTGTTCCAATACTTTTGGAAGAGGGCTGTGTGAGTTCAGCCTGGTTTCTGATTGCCTTTTGCATCATTAGCTTGAAACAATAAAGAATATGTATTCAGTTTAAGCTATTACAACTCACTGATAGAAATAAATCCATACTACAAAACCAGGCCCAATTGCAGAAGGAAGTATGCGTTTGTGTGGGTAAACTCACCAAGTCAGCTGAACCCTGAAGGCAAATTACAGCCTGACACCAATTAACTGATGTTCACAGCTACAGCTTCTGGAAGTATGACCTGCTGCTGTTATCCTGCACCACACGCTGATACTTTTTTTTTTTTTTAAATCCTCCAATGAAATAGTCTGAGCCTTTCAAATGTAGCTGAGCTCATTTCTTCTCATTCAAGTCCTGAGGCGAGGTGCAAGTTAAGTAGCTAGACTTGTCTTATAATCTTGAAGATGTTTCATGATTGTCCAAGGAGCTTCATTAGTTCTGACTCTCTTCATGAATGTTAAGAAGACAGCTATTGTCTAAATTCACTACCGTTTTAATGATTTATTCTAATAAATATTTATTAATCTGGATAACAAAAAAAAACCAAACCCTGATAGATGTAATTGTGGTGGTTTCAGATCCTGAAGCGCCTGTAATAAACACGCTCCTTTTTCTGGTTCAAGGTCTGGTTAAAGCAAGCATCTGCTAAGGGTTCTGTGTTTAAATATAGACTCCAGGAGCACACACCTGTAATGGAGTGGTCTGTCTCAATACAGTAGAGCAACCTCTATGAATAGTGAGGAGCCATTTCCTTTGACTTTTCCTTGCTTTCTGTAGTCTCTTAAAGCAAAACAATGTTTTCTGCAAACAAAGCTTTCAATTAACTAGAAGAACAAAAAGTAGTGGTGAAGGGGTTCTTATGTATTTATACACACACACCCCAGTGCTCTCGAATGTTCATCTGATGTCATTAAAATGTCTAGTGGCTATGATGGTCTCAGTAATGCACCACTCCTACCTTATCTCATAAGTCAAAACTTCTACGACCTGTTCAGACCTGGTATTAACATCAGGTATTAGGTGATCAGATCACGAGTAGCCAAATGTATCTTATAATCTGATTTACGTAGACTTGAGCAGGTGGTCTGGGATGCATGTGGCCACAGTATATTACATTGTAATGTGAACGGCAGTGCGTTTTGATGCGTCCCTGACAACAGATAATGGGTTGATTTTTTAAAATTTTTTTTGTTTGTTAGTGACTTGAGTGATCTGCATATATTATATTAATTAAATCTTTAGTTTACTCCGTGTACAGCTTGTTACTGCTGAATAAATATACACTTTAGGTGTCTGTGAATTGGCCTCCGCATTCTCACTATCCTTTGATACTTCTGAAATAGCTATTTAAGAAAATAGAATGTTTTAATGCTGCTTCAAGGAGGAAATATTGTATGACATTACTCATGAATATTACAAGTCCTTTTGACAGCCTTGATGTTGGAATTTCAGAGCAGTGCATATGGTTGGATGGTGATGTTAAAGGAAATGTTATGCTATATTATAGCTGTCAAGCACACAAATGGTAAGAAAGCATGCAAATAAATACCCGTACATGAGCTTAAAACTCTTTATCTGTTGGATGTGTTCTAAAAATAAAATATAAAATATAGCCGGTAAAATGGATAAACACTTTGATTTTCGGCTAATATATTTGGGTCTGGTTTTTGGAGTCAGTGAAGATGATCTAAGACATACGAAAATACCCGGTGTGAGTATAGCTATGCATCATGGCTGTCCATATGTGATGCCAAGTCTGAACAGGGTCTAAAATACTCCCTCACACTGTGACTCCTGTTAGTCTCCTCCAGCAGGGGGCAGCATGAATGCAGCTAAGACTGACATGAGGCAATGAGTTTGCACAGAGCTTGAAGAAAGTTGAAGTATGAATTTATATGTTGATGAGGTGCTCGATAGGGATTGAAAGCTTCTTTGTAGGCCTGTCCCTAATTGTGTCCGTCCCTTTTGGTCTTTTTAGGATCAAGTATTTAAATGTTTTTTTGTTTGTTTGTTTTTTAATTGCTGCTTTTGCCAGCTGTGGTTTAGTTAATTGTAGATTGTTCATTTCTAATCTGGCTGATTAAAATTATCTTGTTCCTCCAGATTTTATTGATTGTTTTATTAACTTTGTAACACAAAATACCTTTAACCTCATTTTAGTGCAGTTAATGACAACGTTTGATTTGGTAATGAACAGTTACATGCTGGATGTGGTATAATAAGGTTTAGGTGACCTTGCTGGATGTGATGTAGTAAGGTTTGAATGACCTTTCTTAAGATGGTGTAGTAAGGTTTGAATGACCTTGCAGGATGTGGTGTATCAGCAGGTGTAGTTCTTGCTATGAAGTGGATATGTAGCAGGGGAGTATAAGGCTGAGCCTTACCTGTCTTCTTACAACTCTTATGTGAACGGATAAACCAAATTAAATAAGGAATGATGTACAGTACTATAAAAACACAGTAAATATGTCGAAATTGAAACATTTACAAATGTTTTACAAAGACAAAACAGTCTTAACGTAAGGGATAACTCAGATACTCCTAAAAACTACAGGCTTATATTTCTCACTATCCATTTTCCTCTGACCTTCAATGTCAGTGATGAGAAATCCTACATGAAAGTAGTGGAGTACAGCAAACCCTGGACAGTGCAGCTATACAATGCAGTTGCGCTGAAGATTGTTACAGAAGAGGCTTGGCTCAGCTAGATCTACAATATGATGGTTGCGAAGCAGTTGACGGTAATAATATGAAAGTTGAAACTTTAGAACCTTATCTATTTGAGCAGAGTGTACCGATGTGGAGGTGAGAGAGTTGTACAGACTAAAGCACTGCTGCATCACTCTCTTTTAAGTAGAGATGAATTCCCCCTAGCACCACTACCATCAGGTAGTTGAACGGCATTGTGGGTAATGTGGGAAAACGTTAAGCATAGTTAAAATAGACCAATGTCACTGAACAAAGTTTAAACAAAAAAAAGTCAAGTCATAGGTACATCATAATATAAATCTTGGACATCGCTGATGATCGCATGCTAATTATAAGCATTAATATGCAAGTCATTGGGGGTGGATTTTTAATGTTACATTTACATTACATTTACATTTATTCATTTAGCAGACGCTTTTATCCAAAGCGACTTACAAATGAGAGTTCTTTTTAATGTTCTTTTTAATGCTCTCTGTTAGGATGTGTTAACTGCACTGCTTTGAGCTTGTATCGCTTTCAGGGTCACACGTAAGTCACTTTGGACATAATCTTCTGCCAAATGAATAAATGTCAAAGCAATAAATGTAAAGTGCTCTCCTATGTAAAAGTTTTTGCCCATGAGCGAGGTGAGAAAACACCAGAGTCTTGACATTGGCATACACAGACGTATGTCAAAGCTCTAGCTCACGTGCCTCACAGGACTGGCTGAGTCGGCAAAGATATTTATAAACACACAGCTTCTGGCACAAGCTGAAAGAGAGGAAGATGGAAGAATGTACGTGTAGGTACAAAGGCAGTGTGCAGAAAACAGATAACATCTGAAAAAATGATTGCGATCTTTAGTCTCCTCAGTTTGAGGGGAACACAATGACGCCCACATTTGATATTTTCTTAATGTATTTTGCTTCACTAATGAGCACTATCAGATTGATAAATAACAGACAAATCCTAAAAACTGTTCATGTTTATGATGTTATTTATATTTTATTATTGGAAATGTCACATAATCTCACATTATAAATGTCACAGTATTTGTTCTCTGTTGCATTTAAATAAATAAATATTTGAGTGTAGTGAGCATTGTTTGCTGCCCTCTGTTGGGCAAAAGCAATATTAAAAAAAGAAAAAGAAAAAAAAAAAGCAGAACAGAGGCATATCTGACATTTTTGTGCTAGAGAGAACAAAGTGCATCTTGGTTCATACATTATTTACCATTTTTAACAGATTTGGAGCAGTCTCAACTGCTTGTAAGACAGGATACACCTGCTCCTTGATGTGGCTCTGCATGCGCGCACACGCACACGGAGTCAGTCTAAAGCTCACGGGAAGGGTATGTTCCATTGCAGAGGCGTACTTAATGGGGGAGTGTCTCCTCACTACACGTAAACACAGGGAAGCCCGTTGTATTTTTCCCCCACTTTTATCCTTCCCAGGTGCATCCTGCGAAACTGATTTGCATAAGCAATATGGTGACTCTTAAATGTCACGATTTATCCATCTGCAGATCAGGACTCCCCTATCTTATCTGGGTCATGTTCTATGTATAACTATTCTGACATGACGTTTTGGTGCAACAGTTTTAAACATTGCGGTTCTGACACATGTATTTGTTCTGATACCTGCTAGTTTGCTGAACATCACCTAAATGCACTTTAACATCAACATACCTCGTTTATATTCAAGTTATCCTCGACTTATACAATGATACGTGGTTATCTTAAAGGGAAGGGGAATATATATGTGACTTGCTGTGTGCTTGGATTCGGGGTGGCTGTGGCAGAGCAGGTTGTCCACTAATCGTAGTGTAGGCGGTTCGATTCTCGGCCCACATGACTCCACATGCTGAAGTGTCCTTGGGCAAGACACTGAACCTCAAGTTGCTCCCGATGGCAAGTTAGCACCTTGCATGGCAGCTCTGCTACCATTGGTGAATGGTACAATGGGTGAATGAGACACATTGTAAAGCGCTTTGGAACCGCTAAGGTTATAAAAAGCACTATATACGTGCAGACCATTTATCATAGATTAAAACCAGTACATTCCACCGGTGGAATAGAAAACAACTTAACAGAACAGACGAAAATTAAATTTTTTGATTTCTGTTAAAAAAAAAAAAACCCCAAAAAAACTACTGTCTGTAATGCATTATGCTAATTTGTGTTTCTAAATTGTAACTTGATGTTCTGGATAGCAGAGGTTTGCTATATTGATGTGGTTATAGTGTGTATGTGTGTGTGATTTTTTTTGTTTTGTTTTGTTTTTGGCTTGGTTTCTCTGACCTCCGTTAACCTCATGCAGTGGTTGCATTAGGAAATAGACGTGTGGGCATTTTAATTAAAGCATTATTCTAATAATATCCGAATATTCAGTGCACTCTTATGTGTGTGTTTATGTGCAAGTGCTCAACTTTTCACACTTGATTTCACACCCTGGACTGGTTGAAGTAGAAAGAGTTACATGACAAATTGAACCAATCACATTACCCAGCATGCGGATAGCCTCCACACCTGATGCCACCATACCATGGTTTGGTTGATGCAAACCCCAGAGCACCATTTTTATGAAGACCAGGGATTGTTTCTGTGGACTGCCCTCAGGCTCAAAACCAGCGTTCACACTTCACCAATTATACTGAACTCTGGGCTCAACGTCCTTAATTTCACAGCATCCATGTACCGTGGTCAGGTACTTGCAGCATGTTTTACCTAGCTGCTAATTTGTCCCTGTCTGCCTCATACCTTTCAAAGCTCAACCACTAAGACTAACCACTGTATGAGCTGGGACAAGAATTGCCTCAGTTTCTACACGCATTAAGGGTAAATGTTCTTCATTCTGCAGACACTGGGCTAATACTGCGTGGTGGTTAGCGGTGCAACAGATATGTCATCATACCCTGCTTACTACTATATAGTAGTCAGATATGCTTACTTTACTGCCCACATTTTAACTCTCTCAAAAATGTAATATTTGAGTAACACTACTCAAATAGGCTGTGGCATTTAAGCGATGATTGGTATTAACAGGCCCAAAGTGTGCCAAGAAAACATTCCCCACACCATTACACCACCTCCACCAGCCTAGAATGTTGACACAAGGCAGGTTGGCTCATGCTGCTGGCACCAATTTCTGACACTTAACAGCTGTGTGCCTCAGCAGAAATCGAGATTCATCAGATCAGGCTATGTTGGTCCAGTCTTCAACTGTCCAGTTTTTCTGAGCCTGTACCCACTGTAGCTTTCTGTTGTTGGCTGAGAGAAGCGGAGCCGAACGTGGTCTTCTGCTGTTGTAGCGCATCTGCCTCAAGGCTGACATGTTGTGCATGCTGAGATGCTTTTTCTGCTCACCACAATTGTACAGAGTGGTTATCTTGAGTTACTGTAGCCTTTATGTCAGCTCAGTCTGGCCATTTTCCGTTGACCTCTGTCATCAATAAGGGGTTTCCGTGAGCAGAACTGCCGCTCACTGAATGTTTTTTTTTCTTTATTGCACCATTCAGAGTAAACTCTAGAGACTGTTGTGCATGAAAATCCCAGGAGATCAGCAGTTATAGAAATGCTCAAACCAGCCCGTCTGGCACCAAGAATCATGTCAAAATCACTGAGGTCACAAATTTTCCCTCATTCTGATGGTTAATGAGAACATTACCTGAAGCTGCTGGCCCATACCTGGATGATTTTATACATTGCACTGCTGCCACATGATTGGCTGATTAGATAATTGCATGAATGAGTATTAGGAACATCTGTACACTTAAAATGCTTAGTGGATGTACTGCCTACTGTAGTGATAGATACAGCTTTAAAGTTTAACAAAAAAGACATATCATGATTGTGTTATGTAAATAAATTCATGAGCCGAACATGTGTTATACATTCATAGGAAAGGTCACCTGCTGGAATATGATTTATTTTTGTTATCAATAGCAAACCTTCTACAATCAGGTAAAGCAAATGAGCTTGGAGAATATAGGACTGGCATAAAATATAACTAAATACGTATTAATATACAGTTCCCTCTGAAAATATTGGAACAGCAAGGCCATTCTGTTGTTTTCACTAAACATTGAAGACATTTAGGTTTGAGACCAGAAGATGAATCAGAATTTCAGCATTCATTTCCTCATATTTACATCTAGATGTATTAGCCCGGAACATGGCACCTTTTGATTGAACCAACCCATTTTTTCAAGTGGTTACAAAAATTTTGGAACATGTGACTGTGTGTCTTGTTGCCCAGGTGTGACCTCTTAAATGGATTGTTTAAAGAATCAATAGCTCTAAATGTCTACTCTTGGTTTGAGCCCTAGGTTTTGGCTGTGAAGACTGCATTTGTTGTTTAAAAAAAAACAAAAAAACATGAAGAGCAGAGAGCTGTCTATGGGAGAAAAGCAAGCCATTTTGAAGCTAAGAAAAGAGGGAGAATCTATGAGAGATGTTGCGCAAGCATTGGGCATAACCAGTACAATAATTTGGAAAGAGCTGTGAAGAAAACCCAAAAACAAGTTAGTGACATCACCAACAACCTTCACAGGGCAGGGATATCACAATCCACCATTCGAAGAAGACTTCAAGTGCAGAAATATAGAAGCCATACTACAAGATACAAACTGCTCATGAGCAGTAAGAATCAGAAGGCCAGATTGGATTTCACACAGAAATACAGAGATGAGCCACAAAAGTTCTGGAACCAAGATTAACTTCTGTTAAAGTGATGGAAAGGCCAAAGTGTGGAGAAAAAAATGGATCTGCTCATGATCCAAAACATAGAAGTTCATCAGACAAGCATGGTGGAGGTAGTGTCATGGCTTGGCCTTGCATGGCTGCTTCTGGAATTGGGCTCACTAATCTTTATTGATGTAACTCATGATGAATGAATGAATTCAGATGTTTACAGAAACAGTCTGTCTTCCAATTTACAGATAAATGCATCCTATATATTTGGAAGGAACTTTATCATGCAGCAAGACAATGACCCAAAACACACTGCCAACACAACAAATGACTTCATCAGGGTGAAAATGTGGAAGGTTTTAGACTGGCCAAGTAAATCACCATACATTAACCCAGTTGAGTATGCATTTAACCTTCTGAAGAGGAGACTGAAGGGATAAAAAAAAAAAATGAGTACAAGCCTGCAAAAGCAACACAAAAGAAAAATGATTTGTGATGTCAGTGGGTCACCAGCTTGATACAGTTATTGCAAGCAAGGGATATGCAACCAAATATTAAGTGTTATTTACGTTAATCAAGACTATCTGTTGCTATAGTTTTGTTCACCTAAAAATCAGGTGGTCTGCCACCAAAGGTGCCGTGTTGTAAGTTGTTTAACACATGTAGATGTAAATATCAGGAAATGAAAGCTGAAAGTCTGATCTATCGTCTCATATTCATCCTTTCAGCTCCAACCCAAATGTCTTCAGTGTATAGAGAAAAAAAGTAGAATTGGCCTTGTTGTTCCAGTACTTTCAGAGGGGACTGTATAAGTACATTCATATTTCTGTGAAATGTACCCATTTTGTGCAGCATTTTTTTTTACGCCCAGAGGAGAAAAAATTACTGCTTCCCTCACCCCATAATACATCGCGTGTACAGTTCACGTCCTGCAGTTTGGTTGACTTGGGTTCTCACTGCAGTTTCACTGCACTGCACTGCTCTTGGACTCGGATCATGACAGCCTCTCTCAGCCAATCTTTGTTTCTGATGTTTTGGTCCACAGTCGAATGCTGATCTGCTTAGATTTGCGTGATTCATTGGATTATCTAAAGCTTGTTATTATAGCTTTAACATATGGTCCCTTTCACATGACATGGTCTGTACATTCCATAGCTTTTCATGCTGTTTCACTTACCACAATCTCCAGTACTGCTATTTGCAAAGTGCAGAGCTCGATTGTAAAAAGCTTTCGTCGATTTTCTCCCAAAGTACCTCTAGTTATAGTTGTACTAAGAGACCGTGGTGGAGAATGGTGTAGTATAAAAAGAAATCGTTTTCCCTGGAGGTGGATAAATCATAAATTCATTACCTATCTGGTAAGAGAAAGCTGTAGTGTGCTGCCCACTCCTATGTTTTGGTTGCCTGGAAACATAACTGACTAGGCTAAGAAGTAGTGACCTAAAGTAAATATAATAATGGTGTGGTGAGCTAGTTAGTGTGTTACATGCATTAATAAAGGCTGGAGGAAACAAGTTTATGTTTATTGTCTTCTAACAAAGTTTGTAATGTAGTTTTCATTGTTTTTGTGTCCCCAAAGAAATTCTGCAAGCCTTTGGCCAATGTTAAGGCTATGTACTGTAGTGTTCTGTCCTTGCATGTAAAATATTTAGATTATTTGGGTCTGGCTGGCATCCTTACGTTCTCTCGACTCTCAATGTGTGGTAAGATGGAAAGTTATATACACTAAGTGCACACTAAGTAATCCACCTAGTAAAAATCATTCTACAGCAGTGTATAGCATCAAGATGGGCTGCACCACCGTGAAGCTCTTTAAATTTAAACAAGCTGCATATCAAATGAAAAGTTCTGTGTACTGATAAAGGAGCATGTTTGTTTCCCCAAAAAACCCCCCCCCCCCCCCCCCCGCTTCTGGTTTTGTGCCTACTTGTCCACCGAGCAACTGCAAGTGTAAATCGACCCCAACAGTATGCCTCTACCGCCAATAAGTCTACTCCTTCTTGTTACTAATGTGTATTTCAGAAATGCCCTTAGAATGACTTCAAACAGAAAGGAAACTATTGAAGAAAAAAAATAATATTTCAGACATTCGACCTTAACCCTGTTTGAGTCAATTTCAAAATTTAATGAGTTCATCTGCTGGTTGCTGCTGGTTCTACTACTTGTTTTTGAGATATATCACTAACGAGGACCTCAGATAGATGTACAAATGGAAAGCATAAGGCCTCAAACTCTTAGTGGGAGAGGTAGAAAAACAAATAGCACAGACGTGGCATCCCATTCTGGCTGAATTCTCCCGCCTTGTGCCTAGTCTGACAGTCTTGACAGCTCCAGATCCACCGTAACCCTGATCAGGATAAAGCCATTACTGAAGATTATGATGATATTGTTTTTTTCTGTTATTCTACTGTATTGTGTTTATATGGTGCTCCATCCACGCATGTGGACTTACAGCTTGTTAGAGCGAGCCATGTTGTCATCTTACGCTTAAATCCTCAGATAATCCTGCTGTTACAGCCTGCAATGGCTGCTGCTCTATTTTACCAAATCAGGCTCGCGGTTAATCGGCTCGAGTAATCTATAACTCTGTCGTTAAAGCATTTCTATAAAAGATAGAATACACATAATATAATATAGAGCACTTACACAAACAGATTATGTTGCGTTGCATGTGTCCTAGTCTCTATGGAAACTATTCTTTGTAACTGGTGTGTAGTGTTTTTGATGAGCGATCCACATCCATTCTTGAATTTATTCGTATTTAAATTTGAATTCTCAGATATCTAGCTGTCTGACTTAATGACTTAACCCACACTTAGCTCACTGTCTCGCTCTCGCATTCTTTTTCGCTCTCACTCTCTCACTCTCTCTTACACAAACACATACTCAAGGCTCTCTTCTCACTCCCCTTGATTTCACCTGACCCTCTAAATCCAATTAGAGCAGCCTGAGTGCCCTCTATATCCCCTCCTCACCCCCCCCCCCTTCTCTCTCTCTGTCTCTCTCTAGCGCTCTCTTGTTCTCTTCCATCTGCTTTCCGTCAGGTTCGTCTTTCTGCCTCCTCAGTCTGCCTTGCTGTAAACACATTTCACCATTCTCTCCTTCTCTTTCTCCGTTATTCGTAAGGAGTGGCCAGAGTGAGTGCCGTCACGGGTGATTTCTTTCTTTTTATTTCTTTTTGTGCTTTTGTCCTCCACCTCCCCCTCCTAAGCTGCCACCGCCCCTCGTGACCAGGAAAAACAAGAGCAAAGCATTAGCTTCTTTCTCTCTCTCATTCTTGCGGGGTTTTTTTTTTTTTCTTTTTCTTTTCCTTTTTCCCCCCTCTCCTGTGGATGCGACATGACTGACCTGCTGGATGTGAACCAGATCGGCTGTACAATGATCAGTGTGGTGAGTGAAAGCGTGTGTGTGTTGGGGTGGGCGCAGCATGTGTAAGTGTGTATGTGTTTACCTCTAAACAGCCTGTTGATTCTCAGGTAGCCTAACATCTTAATGTAGCTCAGACAGGGTCCATTGTGTGTGTGAGAGTGTGTGTATGTGTGATTGCTAAGGGAGAGGGAGTGTTTGTGTTTGACCCGTTATAAGGAGTGATTGTTTATCTGCAGCATTTTTGTGTTTTCTCTGTGTGTGTGTGTGTGTGTGTGTGTGTTAGTAGTAACTGACAGGTTTTGCTATGACTGTGCAATCTGAAGGTGTGTCTGGTTTTGTGCAAGCCTTTGTGTGTGTGTGTATGTGTGTGTGTGCCAGGCATCCTGCAGTGTCCCAGAGGGTAAGGCCTTTGATTTTGGTGTGTGTGCGAGAAAGAGAGAGAGAAATTAAGCTGCAGGGAGGTGTTCAGGGTTGGGCAGAGCTAGGCAAGACACATGAAGCTTATACAGCACGATGATTGTGCTATTTGGATAGCGTTTACTGAAATAGAACGTCATCTACACACTTCACATGTACAGTTTTCTCTGCTCTTGTGCACATATGCAATATATCCATTTCTGTCAAATCACATGAGTAACATTCACTCACGTTTGCATGGAAAATGTTAGAGATCATTTGCAGAAAGAAAGAATAGTACAGAAAATACTCAACTTTAAAAAAAAAAAAAAAAAAAAAATTATAGTGATTATGGAATCATTGTTTCGCATTGCTGATGGCCTTGTAAGACATTTCCCAGTGCTACACAAACTCACATTCTTCCAACATCTCTTTGACACAGTTGTCAAACACTAACAAGTCACATGGCACCGGGGAGAGAAAATGGCTAATTGGGCCCAGTTTGCACATTTTCACTTAGGGGTGTACTCACTTTTGTTGCCAGTGGTTTAGACATTAATGGCTGTGTGTTGAGTTATTTTGAGGGGACAGCAAATTTACACTGTTACACAAGCTGTACAACTCACTACTTTACATTGTAGCAAAGTGTCATTTCTTCAGTGTTGTCACATGAAAAGATACAATCAAATATTTTAAAAAATGTGAGGGGTGTACTCACTTTTATGAGATACTGTATTTTATAGGACATGCTGGTTTTCCATTAGTAAAATGGAAGTAGCTTCTGGGAGTTATTTCCAGAAGCTGTTGTGTTGGCTTGTTTAAATTGAGTTGATGCTCTTAGGGTTTGGCAAGAGCTTTGACATTTAGAGGCCTTTGACATTTTCCCACAGTGCACCTTTCATCTATCAGATCTATTCATATTTGCTAATAGGCTTTGTTGATGGTTCTGTGGTGGGGAAAAAAAGCATCCTCTTCTAATTCTGTGATGA
This sequence comes from Stegophilus panzeri, assembly GCA_024331685.1. Lineage (NCBI taxonomy): Eukaryota > Metazoa > Chordata > Actinopteri > Siluriformes > Trichomycteridae > Stegophilus > Stegophilus panzeri. The sequence goes on from JANDJT010000050.1 coordinate 12,239,369, forward strand.
AACAGTTTTCTCTCAGTGTTGTTGCTAGAATTGACAGCATGAAACCGCTGTTTTGGGCGGTATCAGTTCAACAGTTAAGTCTCTGGGCTATTAATCAGAAGGTCAGGGGTTCAAACCCCAGGACCACCCAGCTCTACTGTTAACCCTTGTTGCTTCAGGGGTTCTGTATCATGGCTGATTCTGCACTCTAATGCCAGCTTTCTAACAAGCTGGTATATGCGAAAATAAAACATATTTTCACTGTGTTGTAATGTATATTTCACAAATAAAGGCTTCTTCTTCTTCTTAAAAACTTTGAATTGAAATCTTTGTGGTTACACGGTAGAGCTGGAGAACTCACTAACCCAGGCACCTGGGACAAGCAGATTTTTTTTGTCCAGGTTATGAGGTTTTTAAATTAATTAATTAATTTATTTTAATTTGTAGTGGACTGATGGACAAGTAGATTCAGCAACTAAAGAAACAAAATGAATCCTACTGACTTTGTCGAAACACATTTTCATTTGGTACGTACAGTGCCCTCCACTGATATTGTCACCCTTGGTGAGTAAATATGATCAAAGAAGGCTGTGAAACATGGTTTTTATTGTTGAACCTTTTGATATTTTGTTTAAAATAAATTCACAAAATACAGTGGCAAGAAAAAGTATGTGAACCTTTTAGAATTTCATGGTTTTCTGAATAAATTTGTCATAAAATGTGATGTGATCTTCATCTAAGTCAGGGGTATTGACAAATATAATGTGTCTAAAATAATAACACAAAAAAAATTCTGATCTTTCATGTCTTTATTGAGAACAA